>OX380350.1:12267938-12540413 GCA_947425015.1 Pterostichus niger
GATCGAAGAGGATATGTTAAGAGGAACTTTGTAAAGAAGTCGGCTAGTACAAAAATGTATGAATTACCAGAGGTGGTTCGTGGTAACGGACCGATCAAATCACACGCGATGCATTGCCAGGGAAATTTAACTTTCTTTTCACTGCCCATTAAACCGGCGGGATGAAGTTGTAAAACTTTCTGTGCTAAACAAGTGGAGCAACGAGAAACATACTTGAAAATGAAAGCACGCAAGTGAGGCCAATAATATTGCTCGCACACGCGATGAAGAGTTTTGTGAAAACCAAGATGAGCGCCGTTTGGCGAGTCATGACATTGTTGTAGAATGGCTTTACGTTGTTCAGCAGGAACTACTAGTTTCCATTCCGAAAGATTGGCAGGTAGTACGGAGCAACGAGGAACACGTTTTAAGATAGAAAGATGCTCTACGCTCCATTCTGGATACTTATCTGGTTCTTTAATATTTTTTTCACGAAGTTGAAGATACCAGGGGTCAACAGGATCATGTTCTAAAGTTAAAGCAGAAATGCCAAGAGGCGCGCGAGACAAGGCATCGGGCACAATATTTTCTTTACCGGGACGATGTTTAATGGTAAATTTGTACTGCTGGATTTGCACACACCAACGAGCTAGTTTGCCTTTGGGTTCGGACATACGCAAGAGCCACAATAGCGAGGAGTGATCAGTAATAATGGTGAATTCTGAACCTTTTACATAAGGCCTGAATTTTTCGAGAGCAAAAACTACGCTTAGACATTCGCGTTCAGTGACTGAATACTCGCGTTCAGATTTAGATAGAGTACGGCTGACAAAAGAAATAGCTTGATCAGAGCCATCGGGGTTCTGAGTGAGTACGGCACCAAGTCCGTAATTCGAAGCGTCTGTATGTATAACAAAACGTTTGGTGAAATCAGGGCTAGCAAGTACAGGAGCAGAGCTAAGACATTCTTTAAGTTGTTTAAAACTCAATTCAGCAGTATCATTCCAAATTATGGGGTTGGATTTCTTTTTACTTTTAGTAAGTTTGAAAATAGGGGCGACAAGAGTTCTGAAATTAGGTACGAAGCGCCTATACCACGAGGCGAGGCCCATAAAGCGTTTTACTTCGGTTACAGTCTTAGGACGAGGAAACTCTATCATGGCAGCAACTTACTGAGGGTCGGTGCGAAGACCGAATTGATCAACGACATATCCTAGGTATTTAAGACTAGAGATTAGCGGCTTCTAAACGTTTTAATACTTCATACAAAATAACTAAATGTTCTTCAAAAGTAGACGTGGCTATGATGATGTCGTCTAGGTATACAAATACTTTCGGTTTTAACTCGGGTTCAAGAATCTGGTCCATCAGTCTCTGAAGAGTCTGGGGGGCATTACAAAGTTCGAACGCCATACGAGTGAATTCAAAAAGACCCCTACCAGAGACAGTGAAAGCTGTCTTTTCGCGAGAACTGGCTTCCAGAGGTATTTGCGCTCTTTAAATCTATAGAAGACAGGTAACATGTGTCACGCAACTTGTCCAGTATAGCAGATACAAAAGGAAGCGGATATGCATCCTTTTTAGTGACACTATTTATCTTACGCCCATCAAAACATAAACGTAGCTCTCCGTTAGATTTTTTGACGAGAAGCACCGGAGAGGCCCAGGGACTCTGTGAGGGTTGAACTACTCCGAGCTCTAACATTTTATCAAGTTCATGATTTAAGTGACCTAGCATAAACGGTGACATGGGATGATACCGCTGTTTGATGGGTAAGGCAGTACCAGTATCTAATATGTGCTGTGTTAAATGAGTGAGGCCTAATTCTTTAGAACCTAATTGTTCATAAGCTGATTTGACGCGATCTAGAGCTTGGCTCTGAGCTGGTGTTAGTAATGAAGCAGCCTTAATGACATTCAAGGCTGTATCAGCTGATTTTTATGAAAATTTACAGAAAGACCGAACTGGCGACAAAAATCAATTCCAAGAATCAACGGGTGACGTATAGAAGATGACACAATGGTTTTAATCAGTTTAGTACCCCCATTTAAAGTAATCGGCAGCATGACCGTTCCTAGAATCGTTTGAGCTGAACCATCGGCAGATGACAGATCAATTTTTTCGGAAGATTTTACAGAAATTCCCGGTAACTTTAAGAGATGTAAACCGGCATGACCAATTACAGTGGCACTGGCACCAGAATCTAACAAGGCAGACAAATAATATGGGCCTACAGTGACGTACAAATAGGGACGCGTATCATTGGTTACGCTTTGCAACAGCGGAGCTAATTTATGAGACGAACATAAGTTTTTGACGGTGTTTAACCAGTCGCTCCATCTGGCTTGTTTAGCCTTCGTAGTGGGCCTGAGGTTGCGACGGCTGAAGACTCGTAACCGGCCTCTACGTTTTTTGAATTCCGACGTTTGCAGTTAACGCAATTTGGGCGAATAACGTCCGGTGTGCCGCAAGAGTAACAGTGTCGACGCTTGGGTCTAGTGCACGAACGTGAGAGATGATTCTTCTCACCGCAATTCCAACACGACTTAACTGTAGAAGTATTGAGCGTATTGACAGATCGTTCTGCATTTAATTCAGTGATATTACGAGATGTTCATTCGCGCTGATACGCAAGTTCTGGTTCCAACAGGCATGATGAACGAGCAGGAGGATTGCGAAAACTTTGAAGGCGAAATTTGTTATCTTCCATTTTACGCAAGTCTATAAGTAATTGATCAAAAGTTCTACAGCGATACAAAGTACGGTCGTTTTGAAAGTAAGGTTGTAAATTGCGAATTACAAACAGGATCTGATTTAGTTCATCAGGAGGAGCTAATAAACGAGAGAAATACGCATAGAGGCTACAAAAAATTCACATCGTTCATCGGGACCTTGAGTTCTTGCTCTTATTTCATCCCACAATCTTATTTCGTAATCAGTAGGTAGAAATGCCGACTTAAGTTTCAACACGAGATTATCCCAAGAATTGATGGTATGCCGGATCGAACGATACCAAATCGAAGCTTGTCCTACAAAGAGGTCGGAGGCTTGTTGAAATAATTGAGTTTCGCTAATGCCGTACACCATAGCTACTTCATTTATTCGGTCAAGAAAAGACATAATGCGGTTCCGTCAAATCGAATAGAGCTCAATTTTCCTATCACGACAGGCTTGTGAATGGTCTGAGGAGAACGAAAGAGTGGTTCTGCTCCTTCATTAAGGACGACAGTGCTATTTGCGTACCTTAAATTATTAACTGCTTGATTGAACATAGCAAAGGACTGATTCATAGCTGTGGGAGTCTGGTTGGCATCACGAGTTTCGCTTACCGGTAACAGATCTTCCAGCAAGGGTCTGACTTGAAAGCTATCGTGCGTAAAATCGTCAAAACTAATTAGATCGAGTGAATTACTATGAAAACGGGCTTCTAACAGTTCGCTAACGTTCGCTAGATCTACTAATAGGTTGGCTCGCAAATTTGGTGATTTAATACGTAATATTCTGTTTCTTAAATGTCCGAGACGCGCGGTGGTTTGAGTATGAATGGTAGATGAACAGTTATTCAAATGTGATAACTCACCATGCATTTCCTTGAGTATTTACTGGCAGGTACGGTATTCAACATTTTCATTCAATTGAACGGCAGGATACTCAGCAGCAGCTCCATTTACACGCTCCATTCTCAGCAGTCCTTGTAACGTACTAGTCATTATTGTTCGTGATTCCACATCAGGTACTCCGCGTATAACAAGCTCGTAACGAATCTCATCTTCCGTTAAATGACACAAGTGCTCCATGTCCATGGTCCGCGTTGAAGAATAATAACCGACAAAAATAAATGATTAATAACAAGCAAAAATTTCAAAATATCTGAATGATTTATGAAGATGATATATGAGATAATGATGAGCAGGATAGAGAGAAGAATAGGATATTTCCGCACTGCAACTTTTTTTTCATTTACTGAGCTCCACTGAGCATAAAATGAGTTTACAAGTGACAGTACGAAGTATCGAGGCCCACAGCGTTGGGTGCCAGATTTGTGTGACGCCTTTTCGGGTAAAAACTTACCGTTCGAGAACGCCCTCAAAAGTGACCGACGGATGTTAGTTGCACGAGCGGGTCGGGGTAAAGAGAGCGGCACCAAGTCTGAAATAATGGCTGAAAAAGAATCTAGTGACTTGGAACTAGATAAAAAGAAAGAGGAATACACACTAAATAAAAATGTACAATTTAATAAGAGCTGAATGGTGAATACAAAACTCAATGAGCTAAAGCGTAACATACAATCTTAGGAATGATACAAAAAAAAATTAGTAGAGCAAACATAAAATGAACTTACAGTTTGTACACAATAGTTATTTGTGTATTAAGAGCGTAAAGTGATTCTTTGTTACTCGAGCACGGTAATTGCAGCGCGAGCCGAAGGCGAGAGCTGCAATAGTGCAAGAGGAACAGAGACACTTTACGCTCGTGATACACACATAATTGTTTCTACGATTGCATCTTAAAGTTATTAAAAAACGTAGGTATACGTCTAAAACTAAATTCGTTTTGTTAACTGTCAACATGACAAGTTTCTGTTTTGTTTGTATCTCTGGTAACTATTGAAATAATCTTTTTCGCGCGTTGCCATTGGAGACGCGCAAAAAAGATATTTTTCGATTGTTCCACAGAAAACGTCAACTTTACGATGACAAATGAGAGCGTAATTGTCATCTTTTCATAGCAATCGTAGAAAAATAACTATTAGAAACTGATATAAGTATTACAGAAAAAATTACAGAAATTTATATATATATATATATATATATATATATATAAACCAAAAATAAAAGCTTATAATTAAAATAACTAAAAAACAAAATGAGCAAATAGTAATCTCCGAAATTTAGGTAACGGGTCACCAAACAGGTCAATATCGCACGATATGTTGTTAAATATATTACAGAGCTGTCTAATTGGAGATTTCAGTTGATAATTAGTTTTAACAGTTTTACAGGTAAATGTTAGCTTACTTCTTGATGAAATGCGTGGAATATTAAATGATAAACGTGCAAGACAACATGGATCATAAATGTAAGCATTCAACAATTTATATAAATACAAACAGGATAACATTTTCCTCCTATTACTTAGAGACACTACATTTAGTTCCGAAAGCATACTGACATAGTCATATTCCGAGTCGTAACTGGGGTACTGTCCATAGATTTTGTAATAACAGAATTTTATAAATTTTCTTTGTATTGATTCGATAACATAAACATATGTATTGTATAAAGGGTTCCAGATTTGGATACAGTACTCCAGTTTACAACGAACAAATGAGTAATACAAACTCTTTAGAGTCGCAATTTTATGAAAAGATTGTGAATTGCGAATTACAAATCCTAGATTTCTATATGAAGCTTTAACAATTGCACCAATATGATCATTGAAAGTTAGTTTGACGTCAAATAAAATACCAATATCTTTATAGATATCAAGATCATGGCGGATCAAGCCAGTCAAGGTTATAGTGATGCTCTTGCTATGAGCGAATATAAGTGTACTAAATGTAACAAAAAAGTAAAAAATGGTGTTCAGTGCTATTCTTGTGAATCCAACTACCATTTTAAATGTGGAAGTGTAAATGGTTTACTGGATGATCTTCAGTGGAGCTGCCCTAATTGCAGTGACGCAAGTCGCCCACCTACGTTGCTAGAGATTCGTTTTCAAGAAGTAGAGCGACAGAATTTGCTGCTAATAGGTGAAAATGCTGCATACAAAAGTATTGTACTACAATCTGAAGATAAAATGTTGGATCTAATTAGAGAAGTTGAATATCTTAAAAATCAGGTTGGTAATAAAAAACAAACCAATGCTAATAATAGTAAGGACGCAAACCAATCGCTGTCAAAATCTATCAATATTGAAAATATTAAAAATAAAAATAAAATAAACCAAACAAAACAGATGTCTCAGCAAGTACCGTCTCAGCAAATCTTGGCCTTGCCTCAACTCCAAGGTCAGATATCGATGGACAAAATTTAACGTGTGAATTCGATAGAGTTAGAGAAGTTCAAACTACTGAACATAAAAAAGATTATGAACAATTTAGTGAAATTGTCAAAAAAAAGTCAAAGTCTAAAAGAATGCCAGTTATAGGTAATAACGTTGCAGATACTACATTAGCATCTGTGCCGAAAACAGGCTGGCTGCATGTTTACCGACTTGAACCAGAAACTACCTCAGAACAAGTTCTAAATTTTCTAAAGAAATCGAAACCAAACGTAAAATTTATATGCGAGAAACTGAAAGCAATGGGAAATTATGCTTCATTTAAAGTAGGGTTTCCTATTACCCTTTTAAATGATATAAATAATCCAGAATTTTGGCCGAATGGTGTAGCTTATCGTCGGTTTTTTCTATCAAAACGGAAAAAACCCGAACAAGACTGACGACCCAAGTCCCAATGAACTGTCCAAATGATCTTCATATTCTGCACCACAATGTTCAGTCCATATCAAACAAAATAGAACACCTAGAATTAATTCAACAAAAATATAATTGCGACATACTATGTATCAGTGAACATTGGTTAAACAAAAATGAATGTGATCAACTGCATCTAAATCAATTTAAAACTGTGAGCTATTACTGCAGATCCAAATGTAAGCATGGTGGCGTTGCAATTTTAGTTAAAGATTCCCTAATTATAAAGAACTTTGATGTGTCCAAATATAGTATTGAACTCCACTTTGAGTGCGCGGCTGCTGTTTTGAGTGTCAACAGTACTAAAACTGTAATCATGTGCGTGTATAGGTCGCCAACAAGTGATTTTAATACCTTCTTAAGGCAGCTTGAACTATTGTTACAAGATATATTCGCGAAGAGTAAATTAATTTCTCTAATATTGTGTGGTGATTTCAACATCAATTTTTCAAAACATTTTAAACAAAGAACTGATCTTTACGATATTTTGAACTCTTTCTGTTTAGCTGTTGCAATATTTGAACCAACTAGAATAAGTTCAATAAGTGCTACTTGCTTAGACAATTTTTGTACTAATCTAGATTCTACTAAATTTAAAACTATGGTAATACATACATCGCTCTCTGACCACACTGGTCAAATCTTTACAATCTTCAACTCTGACCTAGAATCAAAAAATACTAACCTAGAATCTAAAAGAATCTTTAACCAAACTAATTATAATTATATTACTTTCTTATTTATAAAAGAAAATTGGTCAGCATTAAGCAGCTTTAATTCCTTTAATGACAAATTTAATCACTTCATGAACATCTTTAATAACTATTTTAATATAGCATTTCCTAAAATGAACATTAAATGGGGGGCTAAAAATGCTCCGGCTTTAAAACCCTGGATAAATGCAGAGCTTATTGAATCTGGCAAAAGACTAAAAGAAATTAATCAACTAGTAAACCAATACAGTAATAATTCAGACATTAAAATATTTTATAAGAATTTTAAAAGAAACTATAAAAACGAAATTAATAAAGCTAAAAAAACATTACAACAATAATAAAATTCTAAATTCAACAAATAAATCTAGGGCTATGTGGAAAGTAATAAACAGTATTATAAAACCGGGATCAAATAATGAACATACCTGGATAATAATTGTAAATAATGAAACCTTTACTAATCCTACTGACATATCCAACGCTTTCAATACTTACTTTGTAAATATTGCTAATAATATCTTGTCTAAATTTAACCTAATTAATCAAAATGTTGTAGCCAATTTTAATTTTAATACAATTGTAACAATAGAACAAACTATCTACTTAGACCCAGTTACTGAATTCGATGTGCTCAGTGTAATTAATAATTTAAAAATGTCGTATTCCTCGGGATGTGATGAAATTAGTTCAGCCATATTAAAGCATGTTCGAGATTTTATAACCTCTCCTCTTACAGATTTGATAAATGAATCATTTGAACAAGGTGAATTCCCAGAGTCACTTAAAGTAGCAAGAACAATACCTATTTTCAAAAAAGGTAAAAAATCAAGCGTAGATAATTACAGGCCTATATCTTTATTGTCACCTTTTTCAAAAATATTTGAAATATTAATGGCCAAAAGGCTTCGTACTTGGTTAATTAAGTATAATATACTTCGCAGCGAGCAGCACGGTTTCAGACCGGAGAAGTCAACTATCTCGGCTCTAAATGATTTAATACAATTTTTATATGATAGTTTAGAAAATAGTCATTATACTTTTGCTATTTTTTTGGATTTTAGCAAAGCTTTTGATTGTATTCATCACGATATTTTATTACATAAATTGGAAATGTATGGCATTAGGGGAAATGCGTTGAACTGGATAAAATCTTACTTGACAAATCGATCACAAATTACAGAAGTTAATACCTGTAAATCTACTGAACTCCCAGTTCAGCGTGGTGTTCCTCAAGGGTCTGTCCTTGGGCCACTTCTTTTTATCATTTATGTAAACGATTTACCGGATTCTGTGGTCTATGGTAAAACAATTATGTACGCTGATGATACTTCTCTATGTTTATCTCATAGGATACTTGAAGATATTATCATGCACACAAATGAATTACTCGAATGTGTATTAAAATGGTGTACCTCTAATCAATTGATCTGTAATCCTCAAAAATCGGCTATAATCAATATCTCATCTAAGCGTAAAATTCTGAACAAAAATCCTCTTGTTAAATGGAATGGTAAATCTGTACCTTTTGTTGAAAGTACTAAAGTCTGTGGAATTCATATTGATAAAAATCTAGATTACCAGAATCATTGTGAATATATATGTAATAACATATCTAGCTGTTGCTTTATAGTTAAAAGACTCCAATTTTTAGTAGACTGGAACACTCTACGCACTTTTTATTACGCTAGGATTAACTCTATACTCATATATGGAATTATTTTTTGGGGAAACTCGTGTAATGCTGAAAGAGTTTTTAAAATTCAAAAACGAATCATAAGATGTATGGCTAATGTAAACAACACTACTTCCTGTAAATCTTACTTTAAAAAATTTAAAATACTACCTCTTTCAAGTTTATATGTTTACCATATTTGTATATATGTTTATAAAAACAAGAATTACTTTGTAAAACATAATGATAATCACAGTTATGTAACACGAGGAAATAATAATTTTCAGTTACCTATGCATAGATTAGCTTTGTATGAAAATAGTGTATCTTATGCTGGAGGTTTAATTTGTAATAACTTGCCAGAAGACATAAAAATGTCTGTATCTACTAATGTCTTCAAAAATAAATTATTTAAATTCTTATATCCAAAATGTTACTACATTGTCACCGAATTTTTAGAAGATAGAATGTAATTTTTGTAACTTACTGTTTCTTTTTTTTGACACTTTCTATTTCATGTATGTTTGATCTCCAGAAATAAAATATTATTATTATTATTATTATTATTACCGTGTAACTCGTTCTAGTGAAATATTCTCCATGTGATATGGATAAGTGTAGACAAATTTTTTGACCAAGTAGCTCATTATTTTACATTTACTAAAGTTAAAAAATAATTTGGAAGTCTGTGACCAAGCTAGAATATTTTCAATGTCTCTTTGAAGAAGAGTGCAATCATGAACTGAGTTAATTACTCTGAAAATTTTTAGATCATCAGCGTATAACAGTATATCAGAGTTCTGAACAGATTCAACAATATCATTAATAAAAAGATTAAATAGTAAAGGTCCAAGATTAGATCCTTGAGGAACTCCAGATGTGGCAAAATACGGATGCGATTTATAATTGTTGTAATGAACTCGCATTTCACGATTGATTAAATAGGACGAGAGAAACTGAAGAAGGTTAGAAGAAAAATTTAAGTTTTTATTCAGTTTATTTAAGAACACTGCATGATCTATAGTATCGAATGCTTTCGAAAAATCAGTATATACAACATCGACTTGATTATTATCATATAATGAATTAAGAGTGAATTCGGTAAAGTTCATAAGATTAGTTGTGGTAGATTTACCTTTAATGAAGCCATGTTGATGAATGGAAATATGGTTATGAACTGAGCTATATATGTATTTGTAAAGTATGGATTCAAAATTTTTAGAGATGTTAGACAAGATAGCAATAGGGCGATAGTTAGAAATATTAGTGTTGTCACCGGATTTAAAGATAGGACAAATAAAAGAGGATTTGAGAGTAGAAGGAAAGCAATTTTTGTTAAGATAAAGATTAAACAAGATATGAAGAGGTTTAACAAAAATGTGAGAACATCCTTTAAGGATATACGAAGGTAAATTGTTAGGACCCGGGTTACGTGAAGCTTTCAGTTTTTTTATAGCCTGATTAATATCGTCTTCAGAAACACTTGAAACAGACACAATATCAAAATTATGATTTGAGAAATCAGAATCAGGAACAAAGGAATCAGCACTGTTCGTGTATACACTAACGAAAAAGTCAGCGAATCCTTGAACGATATCCTCAGTGTTTTCACAAGTCTGCTCATATAAGTGCATACGACCCGGAATCCTGGAAGCACGCTTTTTGTCATTTATGAAGGACCAAAGTTTCGTAGGGTCAGTGGTGATCGAGTTTTCAATGTCATTCAAGTACCTTGCATATTTAATTTTAATGTCTTTCTTAACTAAGGCACGCAAATATTTAAACTCGTTCAAATCACTTCTTGGCCATGCAGTTTGTATAATTTATGAAACCTATCTTTTAGTTTTATGTTCTGAATTATTTTACAACTGAACCAAGGTGGGAAAGAAGATTTTTTCTTTTAATACGAGGAATACACTTATCCATAATGCTAAATAAAATATCGTAAAAAGCAATAAAAGCTGCATCCACGTCGTTATAAAAAGTAAGAACATCCCAATTAACTTCAGACAATAAATAATAGAATAATTCAAATTTGCAGAACGGAAGTTATATGAAATTGTATTATAATTCACAGTAGAACGAGAAATTGTATCAGGTGAAGAGAAAGAAGAAGTTATTAAAAGGGTTGGATGATGGGGATCTTCATCAACAAAAGGATCAAGGTGCTGAGTGACAATACATGACGTATTAGAAATGACTACATCAAGTAGTCTACCATAACTATTCGAAATTGAGTTAACTTGACGTGCATTCAGAAACGAAACAAAATTATCAAAATTTAATATGATGTTATCATGGTAATCATTAAATACAAAATCTATAAGTTTAGTAATGTTCAAGTCACCGACAATAATGAAATTGTTATTAAAAAGTGGTAAGATATTTTCTAGGCATTCAAATATATAGTTATGTTGCTCAATAGAAATAGGTGGAGGACAGTAAATAACTAGTACAAATATAAAGGTAATCGGAGAGAGAAATACTTTAACACATAAAATATCAGAAAGAGAGTTAGTATGAGGATAAATATTTACCATTGCAGATTTAAATTTAATATTTACAGCACATAACACACCACCGCCCCGTTTTTTGCCGCAAGTAGTGCCCTCTCTATCTTTCCTATACACATTAAAGTTTGGCGTAAACAATTCTGCAGAGTGTACACTGTTATTAAGCCAAGTTTCAGTTAAACATATGATATCAAATTGTGGTGAACTACTACAATTATTGTTATAAAAATGTTCAAGCTTAGTATTTAGACCTCTAACGTTTTGGTAATATATCTGCATAATAAAGAGCTAAGTAGAAGTAAAAAATGAGCAATTAAGTAAATAATAAAGAATATAAGTCAAAAAGAATATAAAATAATTGTTTAAGTTTACAGTGTAGAGACCTTTGTATGTTTGAATTTATTGTGACAAGTCGAAACTACTAATTAAAACAATTCGGTGTTGTGACTTGTTAATTTAATAAAATTTTAGGAGAAATCGGCTGAGAGAAATAAAAAATAAAGTTAAATTGATCTATTTAAGTAAAAAGTAACTATGCAATGGAAACGCAAGCGTTAGTCGACGCTCCAAATGAAACAACATAAAAAATATGATACAGAAAGTTAATTTACACAATATCAGCAAGTGTCATCACTCGTTTTATGGACCCGAGAACTTTAGCAAAAATAAAACCGTCTTTAGACCATACATTTCTAAATCCATATTTGCTAGCTGCATTCTTATAAAGTTCTAATCTGGTTTTTGTTAAGTCCTCTTAAATCATTAAATTGTGACCTTTAAGATTTTTTCGTAGCTTAAGTACAGATTCTCTGGTTTTATAAGATATGAATTTCACAATTATAGGACGGGGCTTAGACTGTCTAGTGGTAATGGCTGGTTTTCTACCTGGACAGTGGCACCGGTCAATATCAGCGCCTCTAACGCTGAGGGACAGTTTTTCACTGAATACAGCGCGCACTAGATCTTCAGTGTTCTCGTTGGCTGCAGGGGCCTGACACTTAA
The DNA here is from genome assembly GCA_947425015.1 of Pterostichus niger. Lineage (NCBI taxonomy): Eukaryota > Metazoa > Arthropoda > Insecta > Coleoptera > Carabidae > Pterostichus > Pterostichus niger. Next base: position 12,280,299 of record OX380350.1, read on the forward strand.
TGGGGCGTTTTGTTCTGACGTTTCGATAGATAGTCGTTTGTGCAATCTAACACAGGCGGTGCTGTTGTCGCACTGGTCGAAACCCCCTCTTGCCTCAGTAAGCCCCTCCCCTACAAGCTGAGATAAAAGCCAGTTCAAATCTTCAACCGTCAATTGTCATCTTTTGCTTTAGTGAAGTGATAAGTTCTAACAAGTTTTCTCTTGTCTCTCTGCATTAGTATACTAGTGTTTCTCGTCATTATTATTATTCTGGTAAGTACAAACTTGTTATTTATTTTGTTATGCATGCTAAAAATATATCTGATATATAAGTTTGAAATGAGTCAAGTTACTAATGAAATAATCATTATAACTTTTCATTATTTATATTATAATATTATTAAAGAAAAGTTTGTAATATTGTTATGGTCACTTAAAAAAGTATATAAATTAGAAATGAGTCAAGTTACTAATGAAATAATCATTATAACCTTTCATTATTTATATATTACAATATTATTAAAGAAAAGTTTGTAATATTGTTATGGTTACTTAAAAAAGTATATAAGTTTAAAATGAATCAAGTTACTACTGAAATAATTATAATCACTTTTCATTATTTATATATTATAATACTATTAAAGAAAAGTTTGTAATATTGTTATGGTCAAGTTACTAATAAAATTGTTATTTTTAGATAATGAGGAATCTACGGCAATCTTGTTCTGTCCCGGGATGCGAAACGAGCGAAACCAATCCAGAAGCAACCTTTTTCTGTCTTCCAGTTACTGAGTACCAGTTGCGTGACTGGATAATTAATTTTAAATACAATTAATATGAAATTGAGGAAAAAGGACGATCGTCCAAATCAAATTATTGACACATATATACAATTATATGCAAAAATATAATTTTTGTAAATCTTTATTATTAAAAGTTGTAAATATATTTTTTTTAAATAAATATTTTACTATATATATATATATATATATTTATTTTTTTATTTTCTTATTTCTTTTCAATATTAGATACCAATTAGATACAATATCCTATCTTACCAACCGGGATGGAAGGAATAGTTTCTTCAATCCATGGCAGGGGGCTTTGAAAACGACAGAACACGCGTTAACATGCAAGTGACTTATCTCTCTCTCTTATCTCTGGTTGGCTGCCTCGGGAACTCCGAACACTCGGATGCAGTTGCGGCGGGAGTACTGCTCTTGCTGATTCAGGCGGTCCACCAGAAGTTGGTTGGTGGACGTCAGGTCAGCGATGATGCCCTCGTAGTGGGCTTTCTGCTCTTCTAGTTTTTTGTCCAGGCGGGCCAGAACTTTATCGACTAGCTTGTCGATAAAGGTGTTGTTGGCAAGAAGAGCCCCCACTGTTTCCACTACTACTGCACTAATATCCGCAGACATAATTGTGTCAATATAAAAATATGCGACACTTAAAAAAAAACGTTAAAATAAATATTCACGGAGCGACAACAGATCTCGTCTACTCACGCCAACGCATGAATTATTATTATAATTATTATAATAATAATTGAAAGTCAATAGAAATGTATCGTGTTTGGTATCAAATTAAATGTTTTAAAGAGTGTTTTTTTTAAACAGAATTAATAATAATTAAATGATTTGAAGAGTGTGTCAACTGATTGTCAATTGTTTATTTCTAAAGTTGTTAGAAACATATCATTAATTAATTAATTAAAATTAAGACGATTTATTTGAAACATTTTTCATTTCATCCCTTAGTTAAAGAAATATTTGTATCTTTATTTATCTTGTAAATGCCCGATTATTTTAAATATAAAGACCTTAATTGAAAAAAGTATGATTAAAAGAGCCAAGAAATTAGAAAATGAAACTTTTTTTTTATATGAAACATTTTTTGATTTAGCGTAGAATAAGTTTCACCGCAAAAACTGTAATTGTAATTCACTGATTGTCAATTGTTTTTCTTTTCTAAAAGTAAATAAAAACGTATCGCGTTTGGTATCAATTTAAATGTTTAAAAGAGTGTTTTTAAACAGAATTATTAAAATTGTAATCAACTGATTGTCAATTGTTTTTCATAAAAGTCATTAGAAATTCAAGCAGAATAATTACAAATTATAATCGACTGATTGTCAATTGTTTTTCACTAATAGTCTTAAAAAAATCTATCGCGTTTGGTATCAAACTAAAAGGTTTAAAGGGAGCTTTCGAATTGAGGTCAACTGATTGTCAATTGTTTATTTCTAAAGTTGTTAGAAACATATCAATAATTAAAATTAAGACGATTTATTTGAAACATTTTTCAATTTATCCCTTAGTTAAAGAAATATTTGTATCTTTATTAATCATGTAAATGCACGATTATTTTAGATATGAACACCTTAATTGAAAAAAAATAAAATTAAAAGAGCCAAGAAATAACAAAATGAAACTTTTTAATTTGAAACTTTTTTTTGATTTAGCGTAGAATATGTTTCACCGCAAAAACTGTAATTGTAATTCACTGATTGTCAATTGTTTTTCTTTTCTACAAGTAATTAGAAACGTAAGGTGTACCGAGAATAATAATATCTAATTTATCAAATCTTTTAAAACAAAATTCATCAACCGCTGGAGAATACCGGGGGGTCCTTTATACCGAAGAGCATACGCTTAAATTCGTAATGTCCGCTGTTGGTTGAGAAGGCGGTTTTGGGAATGTCTTCGGGATTGACTTCTATTTGGTGGAAGCCGGAAGTTAAGTCGATGGTTGTAAAGTAGTTAGATTTTCCGAGTTTGCCGAGAAATAAAAAATAAAGATTGGATGTGGAATTTGTCGTCAATAGTTTTGTCGTTGAGTTTACGGTGGTCTATCACAACGCGAAATTTATGTTTGAACGATGAGTCAATTTTTTAGGGGACTACCCAAATGGGGGACGACCAGGGTGAATAATAATGTTGAATTATGTCGTCGTTCAACATTTTTTCGATTTGTGTGTGTACCTCTTGTTTGTAGATTTCTGGATACTTGTATTGTTTTTCGTGTATGGGAATGTTGCCGGTTGTTTTTATCTCATGTTTTATTTCAATTGTGTACGAAAGACGTAAATATGCCGAAAGTTTTTGATTATCATCTAAAATGAGATCTCTGTATTTATTTAATGTTATGAACAGTCCTTTTTGTTCCGACTGTTTAAATGATCGGTTCTGATGGCTTGCTTATTTATTTCTATATTAAATGTTTTATTTTGTTTTTGGTTTAAATATTGAAATTGATATTTATATTTATTTAGAAACGTTACATCGCCTTTTTCAAAATTAAATTTAGTTTTACGTATTTCGATGCAGATATGCCCAATAAAATATCAAAATCTTTATGAAAATTTACCGTTACAAGTATAAATTGTAAAATATTCACAAAATTTTGTTGTATCGGGTTTAATTAATTTTGTGTTGAGCCTGTATCTAAAAGTATTTTAAAATTATTAATTAGAATAAATGGAAGCTAAAATTATTCGTTAAAGATTCGATTCTTGTTAATCGAGTTGAGGAAAATTTTGAATGTCGATTTGTTCGATATATTCATTTTTGTTTTCTGTATTATCATTAATTTGTTGTTTATCAGAATATTCTTCAATTTCTGGATTTTCGAATTAATTATTTTCAAGATTTTGATTAAATAGTTCCTCAAATACGAAGTTTTGTTGTGGCTTGTTTTGTTGGAAATAATTTTGTGGACGGACTGGTCGAGTTTGTGTACTCATGGGGGTTGGATTTATGAATTGTGATTTGCTCGTGGGGCGAATGGTTTAGGTTGGTACACTTGTTGTGTTCTTTGAGGTGTTGGAAATTTTTGCATCGGAGATTGATATTTTTGATATGTGGGTTGTGATTTTTGTTGGGCAGGAAATTTAAAGTTATGTGGTGAAGGTTTATAAATTAGTTTAGGTTCATTTAAATTTAAATTTTGGTGTTGGTTTTCGTGTAAATATTGGAAGTCATTTATAAGGAGGTTTTCAATTTCTTCTAGAGAAGAAGGCTTGCGAGCAGCGAGGTTGTTTCTGTAACAAAAAAATTTCACCAATTTAAATCTACCCCTGTGGCTGCCCCTCCACTAACATCTTTCGGGCTGTGATTTGACGGCTGGTAACCGCATTTCACGCAAAAAATATAACACTTACCGAGATCTGCTTAGGCAGAGTGCCACGCCCAGTAATGGGTAAAAGGCGTGATGATATATTTATATTGATATTTCACGATCCTACCTACTGCGCCAAATATATTGATTGGTTGTTTCAATATAATATAAAAAAAATAGTTATTTTTTCAACACAAATAGTACAGCGTGTTGACAGTACAATTTACTAACATAATTTGACAACTAATTACATGTGTTCTTGATAATATGCAGAAATTACCTTACTCAGCAATGGCTCTCATGTTTCACTGTGAGAAACAAATCTGATACAATGAACTTGAAAGATTTTGAAATACAGGGCTGGACACCTATATTACTTGTAAAATTCTTCATGGGTTTTTTTAGGTATGCTCCATAAAGTCAGAAAATAGGTTATTCTCTTCTTTGCTTAAATTTAATATCTGCATCACAGTCGCCATTTGTTTCCTTAGTTAATTACTAGTTATAGCTTCAGGATTCTCCAATTAAAATTTTTACGAGTGTTCTTATTGCAACGTCTCATTTACTTCATTTAATTTTACTTCCTGGTGTTGCAAAATACTGAACGTCACCAATCCTCCTTCTATTAAAAATTATTAATAATGATAAAATGCACTGTACAAATTCTTTATATGTGCTTCCATTATCATCATAATTTTCAAATAATTTTTTACAATAATTTGCAATATGAAGAGTTCCTTCTCGGAATTTTTTAATGTCTGCAACTATTGGCAGTAAACTTAGTTTACTCCAACATTTTTCTTGCAAATTTTTATTAGCAAACGAACTGAGTTCAATAATCTATCTAGATGTTATTAGAAAACATTGTTTAAGTACACAAAACGCTAGAACATTTTTACAGTGGCTGTCCGAATATCTAGACTCCGATATATTTTCGGGGGGCATCTGGTATCGAGGTCAATAACCAGAGTTGTAATGAAAGCTAGAGTCTCCGATTAACCAAAAATGTCTATTCCCCTGTTCATACTCGTATTTATTTTGCAAATGTCGATTCACTGATGACAATTCCCAAATTGTGGTAACATGTTTAGCTCCTAGATATCGGCTATTTACAGCAAGCAATTTGAAATCAGCATGACTTATCTGAAACAAATGTGGATGTGGAAATTCAATATGTTTTATACCTGTAATAATTGTAGTACTTTACTAACTGCTTGCAAATTTATACTATAATATCCCTAGTATGTTATTGCAGGGTGAATTAGATCATTAAAATGCTATATGGGTACAATCTATAGGCCCTGTAATATTCGGATATTGGAATTTGTCTAAAAAAATAAATAAATTGTTTAATTTTAGATTTTATATTTGTCAATTTATTCAAGCGTAAAAATAATATAAATACTCATTTTCACTTGTCTTATTTCTTCTGGTGTGGTAGAAAATTTTACATATCTGGCAAGTAAATGATTTGTAACAACGGAAATAATTCCTTTTAAAATACTGCTAAATGAAAATCTTTACCGGTATCATTTTGATATGAAGCTACTGCTAAACAATTTAGTGCGACAAGTACCTTAAACGTTAACAAATGTTTATATTAAATTATTTTCTAATTTTTTCATAACAAAATACTTACTTTTATAAGAATATATATATATATATATATATATATATATATATATATATATATATATATATATATATATATATATATATATATATATATATATAAATGGCAAATATGGCTCAAGTTCAGGAATCTAATTTTTTTGGTAAACGATATAATTTTTGAAGCAAGTTTCAGTTACGGAAAATGGATTACTTTTATCTCGTAGACTAAATACTCAACTCTTAAATCTCTCGTATTTTAAAATAGTATTTATGTTTTAGGTTACAACTACGAAGTTTAATTTCTTTATGATACTCACTGTTCTCTTGCTTCTTCTAGATTATGTAATATGTTTAAAATACCAGCAGGATTAATTTTAGAATTTGTTTTCTGTAAAACGTACTTCCAAAAATAACAATTACTCATGTAGGTGTTGCTCAAATAAGTAATCTTATGTATTTTTAACAATTCTTTGAAATTATCCTGATATTTTTGAATTTTATTTAAATTTAAATTACCATTAATTTCAATTAGATTTTTATAAATATTTTCATCTTTACAATTTATTTGTATTTGTTGTTTATTAGGACTAATTATAATAAGTTCAATCGTATTATGAATTTGTTCAAAAGTATTATCAATTTGTAATTTATGATATTACAGTCATCAATTCTTTGTTCTATAATTATATTATTTAAACAACTACTTATTTTAAAATATTGAGAGTCATATATATATATATATATATATATATATATATATATATATATATATATATATATATATATATATATATATATATAATAATAATAATAATAATAATAATAATATTTATTTGTTTCAAGAAAAAGATATTCTATACAAATAGATTGGTAACATTTTCATGTGAACATATAATGTATGCGTTATTTGAGTAATTCCAAATTAAAAAGGATATTAGACATTTAGTGCAAAGGCTCTCAGCTTTGCGGCATTCTGGAAGAATTTGGTGATGTCAATCATTGGTGAGGTACTTGCATTTGAGAGTAGACTTTGAGCGAGGTTTTCTGAAACATTTGGCGGTAAGTGTTTGGTAATGTATGCATCTCGGATCGGGTTGTATATCGGACAATGAAATAGGAAGTGTTCTAAGTTATTTGCTTCATGAAGGTTGCAAATGCTACAGTTTTCTTCCCCATACAGTTTATGGGTAAAGCCATCCTGGTAGTAGTGGAATCGATTAGGGTTTGCAGTTCTAAGTAGACTATACAGTTTCAAAAAGGGGAAAGGGATTTGGATAGGTAGGTAGTTAAAGCTGGTTATAAAGGATTTGTAAGATGGATTATATGAGGAGTTAATTATTCTTTTGGTGTCTTCCTCGTATAATATTTCACCGTAGGCTTTTACTATGTTGTCAATTTGTGATTTAACTTCTACGCAACTTTGGTTGTTCCATATCCATATAAAGTTTGATTTTATTAATATATTTTGGAGTTGTCTGACCCAGTTGCATTTTGTTTGTTTTGTCTCAGATAAGGTCGTTAATTGTTTTCCGTTTAATTCTACTAGCTTGTTATAGCATACTTTCACGTACCTATCTTCTGGCATAAGTAGGATTTTATACCAGTAGTTGAGTACCTGTTTTACTATGGTTAGTTCTAATTTATCAATACCTGTTTTTCTTCTCACGATGTATCCTGGTGTTGTTTTTTGCCAATTTAGTAGTGCCTTGAGGAATTGTAGTGATCCCTTTTCTATGTTATCGTGTTGAATCATACCCCAGGATTCCGCTCCATATAGTAACGTTGGAATAAGTACAGAGCTATATAGTTTTATGGCGGTATCCCAGCAGAACATTTGAGTTTTTGAGAATGTTGATTTTATGGCGCCAGTGATTCTGGATGCTTTATTTATTTTTTCTTTAGTGTGGTCGTTAAAGTGTCCTGATGACCTAAATGTCGTTCCGAGGTATGTATATTTGTTTGTGTAGTTAATTTCTTTGTTTTGGCAAAGGTGTCTTATGTGTCTCTTTGGTGTCCTGCCAATGTGAAAGTGGACCACCTTAGTTTTATCTGCATGTATTGAGAGTCGGTTTGCTTCACAGTAATCAGTGAGAGCATCTAGCTTCCTTTGTATCTCCGGTGGCGAGTTTGCGAAAAGGACAATGTCGTCTGCATATTGCAGCGTTAAGATGTCGGTCTTGTTGTTTATGAAATGGCCCTCTAGGTGTTTATCTTTGAAAAATGTTTCTATGTCAGCGATATAGAGGCTGAATAAAAGGGGACTGGTACAGTCTCCTTGTAATACTCTTTTGCTGATCTGTATCTCTTCTGATGATTTGTTATTTATACTGATTTTTAAAGATGCGTCATCGTACATGTTCTTTAGTAATCTTGTGATTTTCCCACTGATGCCTTGGTAATAAATTTTGTTCCAAAGAATATTATGTGATATCGAGTCAAAGGCTTTTTGAAAATCTATAAAAATACCATAGACCCCCCTTTTCCCAGTTAAAAATGATGACTGAATTATGCTGTTAAGGACAAAGATGTTGTCAGCGCATGTTCTATTCTTCCTGAAGCCTGCTTGTGCTTCTGGGAGTATATTCTTGCTTTCCACCCAGGTTTGCATCCTATTGTTCAATATATATGTAAAAAGTTTGGTTACTGTGTTGATTAAGGCAATTCCTCTGTAGTTATTGAGGTCCAGTCGATTTCCCTTTTTATGTAAGAGAGTCAGCTTTATTGTTTTAAGTTCTTGAGGTAAGTTTTCCTCGCTAAGGAACTTATTCAAAATTTTATTGAGATATGTTTTCCACGGTTGCGGCAGGTTTTGTAATTGCTCGTAGATTATATTGTCTGTGCCGGGAGATTTATTAGATTTTAGTTTCTTTAGCGCGAGATTCATTTCAGTGAGAGTAATCTCGCCGTCTAAAAATGGATGGTAGGAGTCGAAAAAGGTTTGTTCACTAATTATTTTCTCTTGATACCATGTTTGGAAAAAGTCTGTCCAAAGTGTTATACTTATTGGGTTGGTGACCTGTGTTGAAGTTTGTAAGCTTCTAAATGTTGACCAGAATTGCTTCTGATCGGTTATATTCCTTAGTTTGTCTTTGATTTCCGATTTATTTTTGTTTTTTTCTTCTTTTATACAGAGTTTATATCTTTTCTTCGCTTGTATCTATGTTTCAAGGCTTTTTTCCGTAAAGCCGAGTTTCTTGCAATCGTTTAATCTGGTCTTTGTTGCTTGTTTTAGCTGCTTGCAGTTTTGAGTGAACCACTTTTTATGTTTTGGTTTGTTAATGATGTTATATATTTTAATTTCTTTTGTTATGCCAGTTTCAATAGATACTTTTTCAATTATTGATTTCAACTGTTCGTAATTTTCGGTTGTGTTCGTGTTGATACTGCCCAGTGCAGCATCATTCATTTTTTGTTTGTAGAGGTCTGCTTTTGTATTGTCCCATTTAGTTTTCTTTATAATAAAATTTGTTTTATCTGCTTCTTTGCTAATATAGAGTGGGTTTATTAACGTTATCGAGCAGATTAGGTGGTCTGAAATGAGTACGTCTTCGATAATTTTGAAATCTTCTATAAATTTTAGCGTGTATAGGTCAGTCCATATTAGGTCAATCGTACTTTTCCCATTACTCCCTAAATAGGTGTATTTTGCTGGGGAGTCGCTCTTCGATCTTCCGTTGAGTACCACGAGATTTTCCTTTTCTAGTGTTGTGATAAGGTCTTTGCCTTTTTTGTTTATGATCTTGTCTTGGCTAGTTCTTGTGGCGAGCCAATTATTGTCTGTTTGGAGTACGTCGTCTAGTTGATTAAGTTCTCCTATGCGGGCGTTAAAGTCGCCACATAAAATAAATGTGTGATTTGGGAATTGATTTGTTATACATTGTAAGTTTTCTGCAAATAAATCTAATATGACGTTGTATTCGAAAGAATGGGAGAAATAGGAGACTCCAATAATAAGGTTATTTGTATTTGTTTTCAGTTTGAAAAATATCCAGTGTAATTCTTTATTTATGATTGAAATATTATCAGGGGCTGATTTTACCACTATCCCTCCTATGGCTCGTCCAGTGCTTGCCTTCTTTATTGCCGGTTGTTCTATCTTTATATAGTCCTTAAGAAACTCAGGGTTTTGTTGTAGGTCATAGTTTATCCAGGTTTCTGTTAGGCATATTATGTTGTGGTCGAGTATTGTTTTTTCGTCATTATTGCTCAGATTGAAAATGTTTTTATACCCTTGGATATTCCAGAAAAGTATTTTATTTGGATGTTTAATTAGTCTATTTGTTTTGCCACTCCGTTTTTTGAAATCGATTGAGATCTAAGTCTTGTCTGAATATGTTTATCCATAGGGCCGGTTCTATTTTGCAAAATGTTGTTTGCTATTTTGGCAGCCTTATTTGGGGTGCCTTTCTTTGTTTGATCCTTTATACTGACTTGTGTCTCTTTTTGCTGTTCTTCTTCTTCAATTATGTTCGGAATTGAGGAAAGGGATACCGAGCGGCGTCTTTGTGATGGTGAGGAGGATGGGATTTCATTGTTCTTATTCTCTTCCTCGACATCAGTAAAATCATTTACTGTGTATTTTTCATTATTTACGAATAATATGTTTTGGTATAGTGAAGCTCTTTGCCCGTTCTTCCTAGCTTTGAGCAGGTGTGGTAAAAGTATTTTTCTTTCCTGTAGAACGCTGGGAGTGTAATCTTCTTCTATGTAAATCTTTGTACCTTTGAGTAGTTTTGCGTTTTTTAAAATATCTTTTTTAACTTTTTTTGCAGAGAATTCTACAAGAATAGGTCTTATTTTACCGTAAGTAAGTTTACCCAGTCTTCTTATATCTTCAAAATCTTTTTCTTTGATGTAAGGAATATTCAGGATTCCATTTATGATTTTTAGTGTATGCTGTTCAATACTTTCGTTAGTGGTTTCTTGTACTCCAAAGAAGATGAGATTTTTATCCTTTAACTTTCTCTCTAGTATTTCAATTTGCTTATCTTTTATCCTCAGTTTTTCTTCAATTTGTTCAAATTTGGCTTTATTCGCGTTTTCGTTGGCGTGTACTGCATTGGATAAAATATCTAGAGTTGTTTTGATATTATCTATTTTGGTAGTTAGCGGTTGTAAAAGTTTTTGGATTTGCTCAACTGTGGCCATTTTATCAAATTTATTAACTTGCTTTTGTTGTTAATTTTCTCCACAGTTGGGAACACTGTGTCTTGGTGAGGTTTGTGCGAGCGCGTACCGGTTTTGGCGCTCGGCTGAGTATCTGGCCGTGATTTTGTTAGCTGTGTTAGATTGCAAAATATGATCTTCCTACCTTGATATTTGTGGTGGCGTTCTTGATATATAGTCAGTGGTGCGGTGCAATTTGTTATACTGGTTTACAGTTATAGTTTGTATAATAAAAGTAGATTGTAAACTTGATTTTATTGTATTTTTATAGTTTTAATTTTCACCCACAACTTACTGATTACGCTTCAATATTGCCAATCTATATATATATATATATATATATATATATATATAAATTATATTTTTGATTTCGCAATTTGTTAAATTAAACAAATTTTAAGTTTCAATTTTTAAAAAAAATTAAATTAAAAACACTAGGTTAGTTTCAAATAATGTAAAGTTTATTTTACAATACGTATTTCGGTCGACTAGACCATCATCAGGTGAACAGTATATAAATGAATTTGTACATTAGAGTAAGACTTATAAATAGTATACACAAGAATTCTGACACAAGAAGTGGGAGATACATGATTGAAAACAGATGTAAGTACAATTAGTTTGGGAAAAATACATTTATGACCATAGTTGGAAGAAAATAAAATAAGATAAGAACAGACCGAAGAGGTAACTATAATTATATGGGTGGAAATTACATTTTAAACCTAGTTGTAAAGAGATTAAAGCGAATGTATTAAAGGTGAACGGTACAAATCTATTTGTTCATTCATAACCGTTAGCTGGTCCTTAATTGCAATCTGGTGGAGTTTATCAAATTAGCTGTAGTGACTGTCAAGTTATTTACATAGGTCAGACCGGTCGTAATTTCAGCATTAGATTCAATGAGCATAAGAAAGCGCTACTAAATAATAATGTGTCTTCAAATGTTGCTAAACATTGTCTTGACAATAACCATAAGTTACTTGATAAGAGTTTGACAATCAAACACATTTGTAAAAAGGGATTAAAGTTGGATTTCTTAGAATCCTTGGAAATTCAGATTGCAATTAAGGACCAGCTAACGGTTATGAATGAACAAATAGATTTGTACCGTTCACCTTTAATACGTCCGCTTTAATCTCTTTACAACTAGGTTTAAAATGTAATTGCCACCCATATAATTATAGTTACCTCTTCGGTCTGTCCTTATCTTATTTTATTTTCTTCCAACTATGGTCATAAATGTATTTTTCCCAAACTAATTGTACTTACATCTGTTTTCAATCATGTATCTCCCACCTCTTGTGTCAGAATTCTTGTGTATACTATTTATAAGTCTTACTCTAATGTACAAATTCATTTATATCTTGTTCACCTGATGATGGTCTAGTCGACCGAAATACGTATTGTAAAATAAATTTTACATTATTTGAAACTAACCTAGTGTTTTTAATTTAATTTTTTATAAAATGTTTCAACGAAAACCGACAGTTAAATCTATCGAATTTATTTCAATATTTTATTCGTGACAATTTACAGGCTAGCGTACTTCCAGCTAGACAAGTTAACACAATCTGTCTTACATGTGTCTTTACTCCTATTTATTACATTTCTTATCTTATATTCTAAGTAGCACGAATGACATTGTTCTAGGGTCCAATAACGAAACTGCATCGTTTCGAGATTCATAATTCCTCCCAATCAAGGAACAATGTTATTTTAGGGGGTTTAATTCTAAATCCTTATTATTTTGTTAAATAATCCTATTTTGTTTACATTTGATAATAAGAGTATATATTTTATTTTTAAATAGTATTAAGACAATAATAATTATCATAATAGAGAAAATTATATAAAATGTAGGTATATGGTGATTGCTAATTTGTTTGATAGATTCAATTTCTTGTAAATGTGTAACATTCAATTTTAATTCATTTACTTTAGTAATTTGTGGCACTTTCTTTAATTCCATATTATTTAAGTTATCGAAAATAAATAAATAAATAATTTATTTTGCTTAAGAGATACATCTCTGTACAAAAGGATTGGTAAACCATTTTTAATTATAACATAATAATAAACAGATATAATAGTTTTATTTGGCTATAAGTTCATTGCGAAGGCCCGCAGTTGTAGGGCACCTCGGACGTAGTTGTAGATATCATATATTTCCTTCTTGGTTGGATTTGACAGCAGGTAGGTAGATCCTTGGTTGATAATCTGCAAATATTTAAGAAGGTTGCCCTTAGCGGAGTGTATAGAGGACAGCGAAATAGGAAGTGGAATATATCGTTTTGTTCGAAAGTGTTACAGACATCGCAGAGGTCTTCACTGTTGAATTTATGGCAGGCTCCGTCTTGGTAGATGTGACATAGTTTCTGGTTCTAAATTCGCAAACGAATAAAGATGAGATGTATAGTATCTTATAAGGTATATTGAGAGAGAGGAAATTAAAACTTGTATCATACAAGGAAAAGTTAGGATTATAACTTGATTGGAGGATGCAACGAGTATCATTTTGGTATAGGAATTAATTGTATGATATAAGGACATTGTTCATGTCTTTCTTGAGGGTTATAAAATTTAGTTTTTGCCAAACACAGTGAAAGTTGGCTCTTTGTAACATTAATTCTACATTTTTAACCCAGTTAAATTTAAATTGTTTCGCGGGACAGATATTTATTTATTTATTTATTTCATAAATCTTATCAACAGGTCAATGACCCAATAACAGATCCATTACAAAAAGGATACATAGAAAATAATAATAAAAACAATTAAATACGTATATTACCTTAATAAAGACAAACATAGCAATTATAAAATTGTATTAGGGGAACCAACTAGAACTTTTTTGCAATTATTTTTTAAACTCAAAAAAGAAGTAAAAAAAAATATCAATGTCATTATATAAAGAATTGTAAAGTGCGCACATAAAGTATAGCGGAGATTTAAAAATTGTGTTGGTAGAAGCTTTAGGCAAATAAAAGCAGTTATTGTGTCTGGTTTTCGTTTTGGGAGTATAGTAAGGTAATAAAGCAATGTAACAACTTTTGTTTATTTAGTTTATTTATTTAACTTAAGATATTACAACTTTACACTTTATACAACTGACTACACATACAAAATATAGTAACTTCACTGATTACACAAATTATACAAATCTTCACTGGTTACACAAAAAAAAATAGGTCGTTTCGGGGGAAAGCAACCGTGATGAGCACCGTTCTAAAGACTCTTGAGACCAGGGCAAGGACCATGACAGTGCGCTTGCTTAAGTGCTGCTTGAGTGAGAATATTGGTTTTGACTGCCTGGTATCTCATGCTCAGCTCTTCTTATAGGCTGAAAAGGCGCGTGCTGCATGTACTTAGGGTGGGTGGAAGTCTTAGGTGGGGTGTGTTCTTCCCTTACGCGACGGTGGCGGTAGCGGAGAGCGTACAGCGGAGCGCCTTGGAAATATTGTTACAATCTCCCCCGTCAGAACTGGTAGGCGTCCCGACGGAGGTTCTGAAACTTACTTGGGATGCTTACGGGGTCTTCCTCGGCGTCGTAGGGGGACCACAGGCTCTGCATCGGGAGAACCAGTTTCGTATTTTGGCAGGGCCGATGAGTGGTAAGTGCCGATAGGTTGCCCGGGGTCGGATCGGGTAGCAACTTCGAAGCTGCATGGGCCCTTAGTAGATAGGATGACATAGGGGCCGTCCCGTTTTGGTATAAACTTGGCGGTTCGTCCTCTGGCGGCGTCACTGTGGAAGTTTGTGTTGACCAGCACGAGATCGCTCGGTTGAAAAGGAGTAGTGTTCTGACGTGATTCATCGCTATACTGCTTGTGGCGATCTTGTTCTTTTTCATGTTGTTCTTTGGCTTACTGGAGTACGTCGACCATTTTCAATAAATGGGGCGTGATTTCTGGTATGAAATTTTCGCTCTGTAGAATTTCCCTGGTGTCATGGCCTACTTCTATAGGTGCACGGGGGTTCCCTCCAAAGGTGAGATAGGCTGCGGAGAATCCGGTACTTTGACAGCGGGCGGTATTGAGTGCAAATCGGATAGAGGGCAATTTTCGGCCAAGTTCTGGTGTTCATTACCGATTAGGATCGAAAGAATAGTCTTCATGTCTCGATTTTTCCTTTCGACCATATTGGCAGATGGGTGATACACAGGGGTGAATTTTTGGTCAATCTGCAGACAGTAACAGATTTGTTGTACGATTCCGCTAATGAATTGAGTTCCGTTATCGGAGATTATACGGCGGGGTACTCCGTATCGTAGGCAAATTTCGTATATAAGTATTTTTGCACAGGCTTCGGCGGTAGCAACACACATAGGGAATAGTTCAAGCCATCGAGAACTACAGTCTTCTATAAGAAGAATCTAAGTTTCTCTTTGCGACCCTTTTGGAAGCGGACCAAACAGATCAATTGAAATTATTTCGAATCTTTGATACATGACGGGCGTCTGTAGGAGTCCAGCAGTTTTTTGATTACTGCTTTTATATCGCTGGCAGGCAGCGCAATGCTTCACGTATTCTTTTATATCTTTCCTCATCCCTGGTCAGAAGAATCGCTGCGCAATTTTATAATATGTTCGATCAGAGCCAAAGTGTCCTGCTTCGGGAGAGTCGTGTAATTCTCGTAGAATTCTGTCTCGGTTGCAGACAGGAATGACAAGCTGGGGTTCTTCATTATCGTCTATGTGTCTATGTCATCAGTTTGGTGGTGAGTGGTACACTATAACTCCTCCCAGCTTAGAATTGAGCTCCTCCTGGAAGTTAAAGTTCGATGTCCTCTGACTGAATTTCGGATGGTTTCTTTTTTCAACAGGATCTTGCAGGTCTTTTTCTTCTTATCCATTTTATGTAAAAGTAGCCGGCGGTGATCGCAATGATGATATATAGTAGCAGAGACCAAATACTGGGCAAGTGAATGTTGATGGATTCTTCTTTTATAGGGATCATTGAATTAAAGGAGATATGATTAAGTTTTAATGGATTTAGGTTAACAGAGAAATTTGTATAATGTTGTGTTGAATTTTGAAGTTTAATTTAGGAATAGTAATGGTCGTCCTTGAATTTTATTTGAAAATACCAATTTTTGTTCATTAAAGTAAATGTCGCAATTATCCTCGTTGTTTATCAAGTAGATTCCTATAAATGGTTTGGTGCTAGTTTCTTCTAGGCATTTAATTACTATATTTTCTTCCTTAGGGAAGACGGCCAGATATTTGTTTACTTCTTGAATGCCGGCAACGTGGTTTTCTATTAAGTTCATTTTTGTATAATAGCAGTGGTTTGCGGTCTGTTCTTGGAATATTTCTTTAGGTTGAAGAAAAGTCGGCCTGATATTTATGAGAACATTGGATTATTGTTGCTCGTACATACAAGTCATTGAAAGGGATAATTTATTTATCCGATTTAAAATTAAACAAATGCAATTAACCTTCCATTGTGCTTGCGTATAATATATGAGAACAATTTTTTCAACTAATATACAGATATCTACTTATTTAACACTATATAAGTTTGTATAATCGCTTATAAGTAATAATTATTTATGCACGTAATTGTTTAATAAAGAAATTTCATGCCTATTCTCATGTTTACAATCTATTAATTTATTCATACAGTTTCACTACAATTTAAGTTCAGTCTGTATAACAGAATAAGATCACTTATTTATTTCATGTAACTTCTAATTAGGTGAAAAATGAATATTGTTTGTATGGAAAGAATATGGGAAATATTTCTGATATTATTGATATTGTCAGCAATTAATTAATGACTACGGCCTAATTATAAAAAAATTGTTTTATTAATATTATTTATACAGGAAGGATAGACATTTTTGGATATGGGAAAATATAAAACTACGAAATGAATTCAAAAAAATAGAATATACATACATTACTTTCATATTAATTAAGTACAAATTCAGTGTATTCCAATTGAAAAATATACTCTGTTTAAATATTTACAATAAAGCTACCAAAAGAAGACATTGCTGCAAGAAGGATTTAAGTTTTTATGTAAAGCTCAATCGTTTTTTGAGGATTTATCTGCGAAACAAAAACTCTAAAGAAAATATATATATAAATTACATAAACCGAATTAGAGTTTATTTAAAAAAAGAAATTTTAATGCACGAAATTTACAACTCAAGTTTAGATGTTTACAGACTGGATTCTAACTTGCAACTAACTTACTAACTACGTTTACAAAGACAAAGTAATATAAGTGTAATGGGAGAGTTCTTCTAGGGTAGGGTGACCAAATCATAAACTTGAAAAAACGGGACACATCCAAGGAGGGTTTGGGGGCGATACCGTCCAGCTAAAGGGGGGTCCGAGGTGCCTCCAACGACACGTAATCATTGCAACATGCTCTTTTTTGCTAATTTGAGACCTATAAATCTTTTTCAATTTACCTATGAATATGTAATTTAATTTAAATTGTGAGGCGTATAATAAATAAAAACAACAATTTTGCAGTTAATATTTATTTATTATAAGTGTTATAACATACTTTAAAACATAATTAAACAAGATAACTAAAATTGTTAGTCAAAGTTATGTTAAAAATCCTTAGGATTTGAATTGGGGATATTTTTCTTTCGTTCCAGCCAATTTTAAAACCTCTTTCTTTTCCAGTATAAAGTTGTAAAAACTAGAACAGTCCATTTTTAAATTGTAGAGTACTTGCAAGATTGCAGAAAGGGTATCCAGTCCTATCTTGTTCCTTTCCTCCGTCCATTGAATGTTCATAAGCGAAAAGATTCTATCAGTATTACCATTATGGGCTGGGATCGCAAACACATACTGGCATATCTTCAAAAATTCAGAGTGCTGTTCTGGCCTGGTATGCGTTTAAAAAAAAAACCCATTTTTCGTGACACTGTTCCTCTTTTCGTCTGGTCAAAGCTGTGTGAGTAGATTCCAATACATCATTAACTTCCGTAACACTTTTTGTACTTCCTTCAATCTTTTTAATTCCTTGCTAAAAAATATTGAATTGGCTATGGACAAACCATAGGTATGCCTCACTTAAAGGATTATGAAAAAATGTTAACAAAATGTTTGGAGCTTCGTTCTCGTTAAAAAGAAATCCTTTAAAGCATCAAACAGTTTTAAAATTCGTTCTATTGCAGGCATCAAAGACAGCCAACGAGTTTTTGAATGTGCTAAAATAGTGCCATATTCGACGTCGACCATTTCACAAAATTCTTTTAGCCTCTCTGTTCGCACCGTGTATATAGAAAAATAAGAGAAGAGTTTGACAATAATACCTTCGATGTCACAGCTTAATCTATCTGCTGCTGTACAAATGGAGTTATGTAATAAATGTGCAGGGCAACCCACTGTAACGTTCAATTCTTCTTCGCGCGCATTTTTGTGTAACT
This sequence comes from Pterostichus niger, assembly GCA_947425015.1. Taxonomy (NCBI): domain Eukaryota; kingdom Metazoa; phylum Arthropoda; class Insecta; order Coleoptera; family Carabidae; genus Pterostichus; species Pterostichus niger. Next base: position 12,298,569 of record OX380350.1, read on the forward strand.
TGTGCTGACGGCCGTTCCGCGCTGTGTGACGTTGCGCAGCGGAAGCGGTGATCGCTCTCTTGCTGGCAGACCGTGAATGAGGCGACACGTGTTTTCAGTTACCGCTGTAAAATTTGCTTTACTTGAACGACATTTAAGTTTTATAATCGTATTCTGCGTTGAACTAACATCCGAAGTAAGTAGTATTCTAGCTTATTTTATCGTATTACAACGTTTCTGGTTGTTTATGCTAAATATAGTTAGTGTGCCTGTGAAAACAGATGTCCGTTTCCCACGTGGACCCGGTATCGCGGTCTGGGAGCAATAGCATATTTTTTGTTACTGGTAGCGGAGTTTCGTCTTAGTATTCCGGTTTCTAAATTTATTTCTTTTTGTTTGGATTCTCACCTATCACGGCAAATTATTATTTTTACGCCGATTAAAATTTTGGGAGGGGTTATTTTTTTATATTAAGTCTGTAAAAGTGGGTCATAAATCATCTGTGTTGTGAGCACCGTAATCGACAGCGATTTCATTTCTTAACGGCGGCTCTATTCATCTCAATGTCATCATTCATCGACTGGATGTGAGTGTGCCTGTGACAGACGACTGGACTTAGACTTTTTGGACGATCCCGGAGTAAGTCTTGTGCCGTAGCACTTTTTGCAGGTTAGTTTACGACCTGGTGAGACGTAGAGTTTCAGTAGCATTGTAGTTTAAGTGTTTTAGTTATAAGAAAGTTTGTTTGGCTTGAATTTTTAGTTGAGTTAATTAGTTTTGGGATAATTCACAGCCAACACTAGTTACTGGAAACTCTGGGGCTCTGGTGTTCTTGATGCTCTCGCATCATTCGTCGCTAAAGTCCGTTTTCTGCAAATCACCTTCATCTTATCACCCCTTTTGTTCCCTCTCTTCCTCCCTGCTTTGCGTAAACACAATCAAAGATTTTGTTAGTTCTCAAATTTTGCTTTGTATTCATTAACAGTAGATTTGTAATATATTTGTAACTTTGTTTATAATCATACTTGTATTCTTTGTAAGTAATTTTTCTTTTGAGAGTTCATAGTTATACATAGTTTAGCTGTTTAGAAGGATTTGTGCTTCATTTTGTGTTGAGTATTAAAATCATTTATACAATATTGTTTGAACTAGTTACTGGCGCTGTGTTGTACTGTTTTAGCGTTGATACCAGCCAGAAGGGATCATAGGCTGAGACGATAGCTGATTCTGTGTGTGATTCGCGTGCGGCTAGGATCCTGCAATCGCACGGACTACGTTTACCTCGAATTCACCAAGAAACCTATCCTGTCGACTGCTACTGACTGTCGATCGTACTCAATAGCTGCTGAATACTATCTCACTGGCAGCAAATCACGTGGGACAATTCACGTCCCCACTGATAATAGATCCTGCTCTACAGCTGCTGTTCCCTGTTTTACTGGCCTGAATTACTCTGAATCTTACTGACAACTACAACACCGCCTGCCTTCACGAATACGTCTTCTCGAGGAAATCTTCGTGCTGACCGTATACCTACGTTAGCCAGGAAGCCCCGCTTACCACCCAGAAGCTCTTGAATCTCCAGCAAGAAGATTATTAGCTAGCTTTATTTTACACACACAAATTGCTGCACAAACTGTAAGTTCATTTAGCTCTATTAATTTTTTACATCATTCCTAAGATTGTATGTTACGCTTTAGCTCATTGAGTTTTGTATCATTCAGCTCTCATTAAATTGTACATTTTTATTTAGTGTGTATTCCTCTTTCTTTTTATCTAGTTCCAAGTCACTAGATTCTTCTTCAGCCATTATTTCAGACTTGGTGGCGCTCTGTTTACCCCGACCCGCTCGTCCAACTAACATCCGTCGGTCACTTTTGAGGGCGTTCTCGAACGGTAAGTTTTTACCCGAAAAAGCGTCACACCACACCTTCAATATCACCATGTAAAGTAGTTTTTCATTTTTTAAATACGTTGTTTTGTCCCGCTCTGTTCAAACCACCAAAATTTGTATTTGTATTCACCACAAAATGTAATGCAACAGTTTTTATTTAACTTGAACTCATCAATGCAATTTAAGCAGAAACTAGATATCTTATCTGATGTTTCACACGGCAAAGAAGCAACTTTCAATAATTTGGACTGTATCCCTTCATTTATGTCAAAAAACTGAACCACAAAAGGAAAGATTTTTACAGCCTTGTGATTACTTGCATCAGTTGAAATGCCATAAAAAGGGCTTTGACCGAAAACAAAATATCAGAAGCAATGAAATTTGGAAAAAGACATGAATTAACTGTTATAAAAATGTTTGAAAAAATAAGAGTTCAACAAAATGTGCCAATATCAGTACGACAAAGTGGACTATTTATTGATAAAAAACATTTTTTCTTGGGCGCATCACCAGATGGTATTCATAGTATAATTATGGACAGCAACATGTAAGCTAGTTGATGACGGATGTACATTCATGCTATCATTTCCGGTTTATTAGTAATTAATATCAACTTTGAAATTTCAAATGGAACATACTATATTTTTTTGCAAATTTGAAAAGTGCATCAAATTTGCTTTACAATCATGTAAAATAATCCATATGTTGCATTATTAAAAAGTAAAATGGCGGGCACTTTAATATACACCTAATCGGAAAGAGAATAGTGAGCCATGACTGTGGCTTGAAATAAAATAATTAACTAAAACAATTGTAATTATTATTATTAAACGAAATAATAGGTTTTTGTCATAATTATACAGAAAATAAGAATAAGGAACACTTAATAACAACAAAATGATTTTATAACTAATATTCAAAATGGCTCCCAGTCTCTTCAATACATTTTGCACAACGTTTTGAAAGAGAATAAGTAGCCCTTTCTATTTGGTTAGCAGATAAGAATTCAATTACTGCTTCATTTTTATTCTTCAGTCCGTTTAATGTGTTTATTGGTTCATTACAAACAAAATTCTTCACGTAGCTCCATACAAAAATCAAGTGGTCATATCGGGAGAAAATGCATTCAAGAGGCTGGAAGCCATTGGAATATTTGTTATATAAATACAAAAAATCTCTCCCGGATGATGCATAAGCCAGCTATCTACAGCAGAATCATAATATGTAGTGAAAGGCTTGCAGTTCATTTGTTGAATGCGGTGGTACGGTAATAATTGTAAAACCGTTTTTTTGGCCAAGTTTATTACTTCTATAGAGAGATGACTTTCATGGTTATCATAGATTAACGTATGTAACAAAAGTTTTGGCTTTTCTAAAAAACATTTAATTAATAAATAACTTAAATTATATGGGGCAGTTCTTACATACATTTTAAACTATAATATAATATTAAAGTAATGATAATGGCCCATTGGTTTCGATGACACGTAATTTACGACGAACTTGTTGCATTAGGCTTTGGACAATAGGAACATCAATATCATGAATTTTCTGATAGATTATTCTTCATAACTGCTCTTAATTTCCTACTGAGTAAAGCCCAAAAATTTCCGATGGACTTGGCTTGTGACATATTTGGTGGGTTATGTTCTTTAGGATCTAACGCAATGTTATTCCTTGTCAACCACTCCCTTGTTGTTTTTGCATAATGACATGATGCTAAATCTGGCAAAAAGATTATTTCGTCTGGATTGTGATGGGTTTTGATAAATTGTAGTAATTTAGGTTAATCTTTGGGTATAAACATTGGTATTGACGGCTTCACCTCTTACACGTCCGATATAAGGTCTTAAAATTCCAGCTTTGTTAATTGCACACCAAATTATAATTTTGTCAGCAAACTTTGCCTTTTCTTTAAATCGTACATTGTTGGGAACTTCTTCAATGTTATCAGTGTAAAACCCATCATTTCCTTTTATTTCTGAATTAGGAAGGGTGAAATAATTTTCATAGTCCATAACAATAATTTTGTTGTTCGCAAAGTGTCGAAGTGTAAGTGCTCTACAGCACCTAGGTATTCTTTCTAGTTGCGCAGCGGTATATTTCGGAAATTTTTGTCTTTTTCTGTATTTCAAATTATTTCTCGATAGTGTTCTGCTCGCAGTCATGTTTGACACACGAAACCTACCACCAAGTTTTCGAGTTGACATACCAATTCACTTTTCGGAAGATTAACACAGGGTATTACTTCTTCACAATCTTTTATACTTCTAATCGATATATTTTGGTTTCGGAATATCACATTTTGTCATTTGGCCAACTAAATTATAAATACTTTTTCGTAATTATAACTTGTACGCCATGTTTCGTAAATTTTGACATAAACTGAAAGATGCATAAATAAACATCAATAATGCATCATTTGTTCCCATAATAACTTGATAAATTAATTTTAAAGACAATTAAAAAAGCGATATATTTTTTGTCAAAACGTTGGTTACATACGTTAATAGCGAAGGGCGCTCTTTGGAGCTATTACTATATTTTATGAAATGTATCATAACTTGAACAAATAATTCACTGTTCATCCAGTCCTCTTTAGTTGCTAATCCAAGCGTTCCCGGTGGAGCACCTGACAACATGTGGGATTTGACATGAAATCTTGGTAAACTATTACCTACAGCATTAACAATACAACAAGTTGTTACAAGGGTTCCTTTTTCAGCACTTGTAACTTCACTAACTTGTCTAACTCCCCTTTCAGCAATAACTTTAGAAGGTTTCTGGGCGATCATTGTAGAGGTTTCGTCTAGATTGAAAAGTCTAGGTCCTTCCGTGAAATCTTCGGATCTCCTGTAGACAGTTTCGAGTTTATAAAAATTTTTGAACGTGAAATTTATTAAACGATGTCGCTTGTGAAAGCCTACATCTTTCAGGAGTACGTAGGGATAAATTTTCGTGTAATTTGATAAAACCCTTCAGCCAGTCAGGAGCGGCCATTTTATCACGGATCAAGTTAGCCGGAACGGTAATATTATTAATTATAGCCATCTCATACGCTATTAATCTATATTCTTTGTATGGCAAGCCGTAAAATATTTTGGCACATTTTACAATATATTCCTCCAATACACTTTCTTTTCACTTCATAGTGAGGATTCATTCGAATATCTTCAGTTTCTTTGTTCTTATATTTTTTTAACATAACGAGCAAGTGTTTGAAATATTTTTTTTTTTGTTTTGCGACAGATCGCACGCTTCTACCGTTCAACACTAATTGAACTGTTTCCCTCATTGATTTCGGATATTTGTCTTTCTCAGACTGCTTTTTGCCATGATCTAGGAAAATAATATCTTAGTTAAAATAAGAGACACGGGGTACTTTTGTAAAATGTCTAACTGTTGCCCAATGCAAACAAACGCGATTTTTATAGGTTAAAAATATTTACTTGCAATATTAAGATTTACAGTACAGATTTAAAATCTAGACATATTCCGCATTAATCAGAATAAAAAGTTAATCAACTTACTTGTAAATTTTTTATTTAATAAAACTTCACATTCACAGCACAATATTTATTTTTTGTACTCATACATGTGTTGTTTCTCGTCACCTACACAACGACCGAAACGTCAATTTCCCGCACTCGTTCGGGAAATTTTGGAAAAAAACAATCCAATTTCTAAAGCACTTATTAAAAAACTGTATTTATAATAAAAAAGTATAGTATCTCAAACACCTTTTTGCGTAATAATAATAAAAGAAAATGATGAAATAATGAATGAAATTTAATTTTAAAATGATAAATTTAGTGCATTTGGTTTACAAAGTTGGCAACGAAATAACAGCGCTCGACAGCGGTGGAAACACATAACCTACAAACATAAGGTAAATTATAGAAACATAGATATGAAATTAAACAAGTTTATTAAATTTACTGTACACTACAAATGAAATAGGTAAATCATATAACATTCTTTATTTTCATTACATTAAAATTAAATCAATTGAAATTTGACATTACAATACTGGCACAACTTCGTTTCTTTTAATGGATTGTAAAGCTGGCGGCACATGAACATTTATAGCAGCAGCAGCAGTTTCTAAAGTAGTACTTGCACATGATGCTCATGATTATATAGTTTTACACTTTTCGTACAAAAAATATTGTACAAACCTCTTGCGTGAAGTAGGTTCCCGGATTCGTTCTATGGCGGCGCGAGCTTACACTCATCCGGGAACCAGTTGTTCGCGCACTTGGTATGTAAATAACTATTAACGGCTTGTCAACCACACATAATACACAGTCGGTAACGTAGAAAATATTAACACCAAATGTAATTAAGATGTTAGCAACACTTCCTTAGATGAAACCTAGATGGTACTAGAGTAAAATATTTATTACACATAATAATAAATTTAACCTTTCAGTTGTCGCGCGACAGTCTGAGACACGAATAGTCGCGCCGGTCTCACACACCGTATTTTGCATTTGCCAAAAAGAGTACATAGAATCATTTTTTTAGGGAATTTTATCTGGGATTATGATGTGATACTATTAGTCAACTAATAAAAGAAAAATGAACTGAATTACGCACAATTGTTCCAAATCTGATTGAAACTTTAAACAAATTTAATTTTTTTAATAACACATTTTATTTATTTAAAATACACAAAAACGAGAACTGATAACAAAATAATATGGTCATTTAACAAAAATGTAACTATTTCAGGAAAAGAAATAAAATTTCAATATTTTTAAGGGAAGTTAAGAACATTTTCTTGACACTCCTGACAAATACCACTTAGATGTTCCAAGCACATGTATTTATTGCATCTATGAAGAAACCAAAAGTTTTTTTTTCTTCTAGGTATATAGGAGACAAGAGTGCACTCCCTTGCAAAAGCGAACATGCTGGTATTGTTTGATTGTTCAGCCGGTTGAGAAAATTCTAGTGGTAACTCCCTTTTGATTTTTCTGATGGTTCCTATGATCGTAAGCCTGTGGTCAACTAATAGGGTTTTACATGAGGTAAAGATGTGAACCAGTTATCCATTGTGATATTGCGACCAGGAGCCTGATTCTGTATCTTGCGTGACTACTTGCGGCACCCATACTAACACAGATATGTCACATGCATATAGTAAACCATCTATCAGACATTTAAACAACTAATGGGTTTGACGTCACTTCTTGCGAGACACGCAAATATAGATGCGTGACCTCCGTAGCTCCTGTTTCTTACTTGCGACACTACCTGTCTCATTCTAACATTATGTTTGTCTTTTACTTTCCTGTCATTTTGCGTTATCAACGCCATATATGCCATAAAGTTGATTAAAATTTGTTTTTGCTCCTCTGTAGCGTTCATATCACGTTTTCTATCTTCTGCCATAATAAAATCGTATAAAAAAACTACAAAACGATGTTGACAAACAATGACATGTGATTGCAACTGACAGTTATAGTTTCAAAACCATTACCAACACTAAACTTGGCGCGAAAACGTAAAGCACGAAATTCCCTATGCTCGACACCAGAAAAGATTCGGTGACGTCATACATTGTACTAACGCAAATTGAATCACGCAACTGCTCACGCAAGATACAGAATCAACCTCCAGATCCGAAAATATGTTCTCAAAGTCGTAGAACAACATCATAGGGACTATTTGAAAATCTGAAGGGTCCTTCAGGTTGTGTACCCACGTAAACCTCCATCTTGCTAGTATAGTACATTTTAGCAGCATCACATAATGCTAGGATTTTCAAACTATATTTATTAGGTTTAGAGGGAATATACTGATGAAAGCCGCATTTTCCTCGAAATCCTGCAAGCATTTCGTCAATGGTCACAAATTCTGAAATATGCTAGCCGTTCTGGCAATTGGCAACAAAAATGTCGAAAATGCGTATGGCAGCCAATTTATCAGTTAATTTTCGTTCTTCGCGGGTTCTTTTGCTGTCAAATCTTAGACAGCGAAGTAGGAATCTGAATCTTTGTAGAGACATGGTGAGCCGTAATATTTCTACACCAGACCTCATCGGTATTCCATAAATCTTCGGTATTCCGATGATTTGCTTGATAAAGGCCAGCCATATAGAGAAGTCCCAAACAAGCACGAACTTCAATTGAATTAGATAAACTTGCAACTCTCCTTCGAGCAAAATTCTCAGAAACAGTTTCTATGTATTCATTGGTGTATTCCACAATCATATTGATAATTTCATCGTTGAAGAAATGTGTCCATATTTCTACTGGTTCTGCCAAGTGTCTTGTTGCTAACGTGGGACCAGGTAAACGTTTGATGATATTCTCTTTCCGGGTTCTAATTGTCGGAAATGTTTGTTCAGATTCGTCATTTTCAAATTGCTGTTCTTCGTGATCTGATTCATCCTGATCCGAATTATCGTCGTATATGATACCTTGTTCTTCATTGTCGCTCATAATTTCTTCCAACATATGTCGTAAGCTCTCCTGCTCTTTCTCATAAGACTCCATAGCTAAAGTAAACAATAATGTTTAGTTTTTTTTTTGTTTATTTAGAATAAGTACTCAAAATATACCAAAAGTTTAAAATAATACACAAAAAAAAAACAACACACGGTTGACCACGCCGGTCTGAGAGACCGAAAAACTGTCTAAATATTATACAGCAACCACTACACTGGGTACATCAGCACTAACAATTCGTCTGGCGTAACTTTGAAGGTAGATGGGAGGGGCGGTCGCTATGCCATTGCTTTTCTAAGTAATGCAAATAAAAGTGCATTGACGGTCTCACAGACCGAGCGCGACTACTGGAAGGTTAAATATCTCACTGTAGGCCCCGTTCCTCTACACGATGAAGACAAGTTTTTAAACTATAATTATCAGCGGGTAGTTAGCCATAAGTTTTGTTTACATATTTCTTTGTTCTGTACTGTTAAGTGAAAAAAATGTATAAATATTTGTATCTGTAATTACATTTTGATTTAAAAATATCTGGATTTGAAGAATCTGATATACCAGCAGATTTTGTAGAAAGTGCAAAAGAAATAAGGTAAATTAAACATGGTAATAGAATGAAAATGATAAATACATACGCGACAAGATATGACCAGTGTCACATTAAATGGAATTGTTAAATCGCAAAAAAAATCTTGTTTTACTACGCACTTATAACCTCAAATATTAAAAAAAAACATGTTTTCGGGAGATACAATTCAAATTTAAATTATTTCAAATAGAATGAATTGTTGATAATTAATTAAGATTCTTTTGCGGGATCTTGAGTTTTGAAAAAAGGATTATTTTTCAAAGGATCTTAATGTTTATTATCTCTTTAGTAGATAACGTACAATAAAATACAGTTACTACACTGTTACACTTATATTTATATATTATTCTAAGCTATATCTAATTACTGTTACGTGGGCAGCAGAGAAAAAGAAAAATAGAGAAGCGACAGTTCCGTGTTACGATTTGTGAATGCGTTTATCTCCATCTATGAACTCAACGAAGAACTATTTCAAAATTTGTACTTTTTCATTGTTTGTACTCGCGGAATTCTATTTAAAATGTTACAGAGTAAAGAGTATTAAAATAGAAAAACAGTGTTATTTTTAATTTATGTGATTTTTATTATTCAAAATACATAAAATACAGAATATATAACTTTCATCGTAGGTATTTGAAAATAAATAGTTGTCAATGTAAAAATGAACACATAACATATAATATCAACAAATAAAAAAAAATACAATAACATAAAACGAAAGATCTAACTTATTTTCCAAGACTTTTAGCATTTATTTTTTAAAAATTATCAATTACTGTATTAGGGCGAATATCTTTTAGATGAATTTTTCTATTTACATTTTGTATAAAACTATTTAACATGGTAATACATATGTAATATACTGCCTTTTTATGAAATTGTGCAATATGACTGCATACTTGTTCGTCTAGCCCTAAATTTAAATTCGACGATAATTTGCGGACGATGTCCTGTTCATTTATTATATCAGGGATTATTTAAAAAATTCTTGATTTATACATATGTATCTATCTGTTCGGTGAAAAATAAATTTGGATAAACTAATCTTTTTTTGGAATCATATTCTTTTAAATTGATAAACGCGTTTTTATCTGTTACTTCAGTCGTTGTTAAGTAGCCTACACAGGTATCACAAGATTTATCCATTAGTCTACGACATATAAATCCTGCAATGTAGCTACTGACATTTTCTCTAATTTTAATTGCCAATTCGAAATTGGCACTCTCAGTAGAGGAGTGCATGGCCGGTGTATTGAGTGAAATATAATTTGATGGACCTGGTGATATATGAGAATTATAAGGTTAGGAAGAAATCAGGGATTTTAGGGCTAAAAGGTATTCGGAGCCATCATCCACACAATTTGAACCAGTAGAATTTTTAAGCGTATTATTTAAAATAGTAGTTTTGAATGCCGCTATAAACTGTGAGCATGATGGATTTGTATTATTACCGCATAATCCTCTAATTACAGAGAAGAAATTTTCTAATGGATCTTGATTTAAGGCTTTTGTGTGCAAAAACCTAAAACCTCGATCCATTAGAGATTTCCATAAGTCCTGGACATTACGAATTGTGACAATTAAATTCGAGACACTGGGCGGTGTGGGTAAAACGCCCTTGGTATTATAAAATTTAATACTTCCTAAAAATATTTTTGCCGAAGCCCAAAATTGATTATGTTCCAATTTAGCAGAGATAGGTTTTTGTAGTCGGCGGTTTGCATTAGTGCAAGAGTTTAAACTATCAAACAAGTAATTAATAAATAACACAAAGTCGGCGGTTTCTTGATAATTCAATCCAGAAATTTTGGTCAAAAATATAAGACCGGCATACGTCGACCTACTAAATAATTGCACCGCGTATTTAACCTTAATTTTTTTTCCTACCCTCTGGTGCTATAGGGTCTTTAGTAATTTTTTTTTATTTTTGAATCTGCGTTGATGCTGTCTATTTCATATAATGAAACCATGTGTTCAAATTTCGCTATTTTAATAATATTATTACGTCTGCAGTGAATATTTTTCGATAAAAAATTATTTCGTAGACATTTTACCATACATCAAATAAGTGAATGATCTCCTTATCGTCCACACAATATTTAAAATTATCATTCCTGTTGTCTGCGCATAAAGAATTTATAGCTGCTCTGTCAGAGCTACCCTGATTACAAACAGATGCAACAATTTAAAATTTTGTCTTATTATGTACTAATTATTTCTTTTTACAATTTTTTAACTTAAATGTTTTAGCTGTTGACTGCACAAAGTAGAATGCTTCCACGGTTTATGTAAACCACGTATCATGAACACGAGGGCGTGATCTGCATTTATTTCCTCTTTTTTATTGTAGTTAAGGTTGGCATTTAAATACACCTAATCAAACATTAACAGACAAATTATATCTGAATGATCCAATCAGGCAGATTTTAAATTTAAATAATGAAATATTTGTTCATTTATGCCACATTCTAATTCTATGTTTGATAAACATCTATGTAAAGTTCTAGCTGGTGGTAAATTAAAAATGTCACTAAAATGTTTATATCCTCTCGGACTTTGCTTATACATCGCCAAATAAAACGCCCTTTCGTCGGCAGTGTACCGTCGAGCGTGCCCAGCTTTGCCGTACAGTTTTAGCTGACTATTTATAAATAATTTATTTAATGTAGGCAAACGGTTATAGTTTTCCCAATACTTAAAAAAAGTAATATCTGAAACTTCGACCGCCTCCCTCGGAAACAATTTTCTTCACTAGGTGACTATAAAGAAAATAACAAATATTATATTCTGATCAACAACGATATATAATTACGCGGTACTAATATTTAATATAAAAATTAATAAAATTTAAAAGATTGTGTTGAAGTTTAAAAATATATACCTCTACGATTTCTGGGCGTGGGAGTACTACACTGACGATTTGCATGTAAAGTACACGGCTGAGGTATAGCGCATATGGAGTCAGAAACTTGAGACGCCGCTGTTTCAAGTTTGTGAGAATGCTCAGGTAAATGTACATTGGCATTTTCACCCATCACCAATATTGTTGATCTAGGTACTTGTTTATTAGACACCGTTGATTCTAATCCCTGGGTAAATACAGTTAGATGTTCGTTGGATACTTGGCACATCTGTGCTCCACGGGATACCCCCTGTACCGTTGATACAGGTACTTCAGCAACATTAGAAACCGCTGATTCTAATCCCTGGGCAAGTACAGCTAAATGTTCGTTGGAAACTTCGGACATCTGTGCTCCACAATAAACCTCCTGTACCGTTGATACAGGTACTTGTTCATTAGAACCTGGAAATATGAAAAACAGTGACAAAAATACACTGCAATTTAATCCTTTTTTTATAACTGGCATAAAACTTACCACGGTCGTCCAAAATTTCACGAGGTACAGAACCTCGATTTATTTTTTTCCGCTCGACAGTTTGGAACGAAGCGTCATCAAAATGCTTAGCACAAACTCGTAAATGTAAACAAGTGCTATGCGCTTTGTCTTTCAAATCTTCACGTTTGATACGTTTTAGCCATTCTTTGCGAACTGCATCAGTCTTTGGCAGGGTAAAAAGGCATCACCAGCAGCTGATTCACAGCCAGGAACAATACACTTGACTCCAACCATAATCTATAAGAACAAACAATACAATAAATAACCGTTAAAATATAATACACAAATGATACTTACCAGACAGAAAATATAACAAATAAAAAACTCTTTTAAAACAACGTACTACGCACAAGACAACCGAAAACAGAGATAATAGAGGAGACCGAAACGAACACAATAAACGCAATAAACTTCACTAGGTTAGGTTAGGTTATTTATTATTTTTCTCTGCCATTACCGACTGAGTTCCAAAATACTACCGTCCTGCCATCTATGAACTCAATGGCGAATTAAAAGAGCTCAAGACCCTGAATTAACTCAGTAACATAACTTGCTATATAAGTGACACCTCTGTGGTGGGCAGGTTGCTCTGTGTAACTTTCTTGACATTTATTGTCGAGGAATGCGTAAGCTTGCTCATTTGTTACAAGGAATTTAAACTGAGGTATGATTGTTTTAAATGAATTTTTGTGAAGAATTGGCAAGGGATATAAATACTAGTGGATATAGCTTTCTGTTTCCACCATAGGAATTTCGATTAAATATGTAATTTTGATTTCAATAATTTTTTCAAATAAAAGTAAATTTTCTACCGTGAGTGTGAATGGGAATTTATTTGTATTTAATAAATTATGTATATGAACGATTTCAGATAATAGATCTTTAGGTTCAATGATTGAATTATGAAAAGTATTGAGTTTTGATCATGTTTATGCCATTTCTATCTTTTCTAGTAAAATCATAAACTATTTGCATACTAGCGATATATTGGGTAAGGACGGTTTGGAGGTATAGATAATTAGCTGCTTCGACATATGTAGTAGAGGTAATATTTATATATTCTTCTAGTTCATAATTTTTTTAATTAAGAGATTGTTGGTTATAATAATAATAATAAGTTTATTTCCAAAAAAACATGTGTACATGTGTGGGAAATATAAACAAATACAATAGTATTAACTATCAAACAATACATACAACGCATTTTAGAATACATATTATAAATTTAGAATACCATTAAAAAGAAATTTTCTAGACTATACCAAGGGTTTTTTGACAGTTTGTTGAATATTTCAGTTTGAAATTGTTTGCTGTTCAATTTTTATAGATTATTCGGTAAGTAATTGTACAATTTAGCAGACATATAATACACTCCTTTTTCATATGTACTTGTATTATGGTGCGGGTAAATTATAATTTGGTCCTTTTGTCTTGTATTATTTTTACTGTAAATGTAGTGTTCTTTATTTTTATGTACAAACTTTAATAATTCAAAAGCATACAGTGAATAGACAGTTAAAATTTTATATTTTGTGAAATACTCCTTACAATTTTTAGTCCATCCAATACCAGCTATTATTCGAATGATTCGGTTTTTTATTATTAGAAGATTACTGCATTTTCAGCTGGATCCCCAAAAAACTATTCCATATCTCAAATGAGATTGAAAATAAGCATTATAGGCAATAATACAAGTACTTACGTCACACGACAATTTTACATGCTTAATTAAATAACATACTTTGGACAGTTTTATAGACAGATTATTTATATGTATTGACCATTGTAACAAGTCTTCTATTGTAAGCCCAAGACATTTAACATAATTGGCTTTGTTGGCTGTCAATTGAACATTTTGTGTATCACAAGTTCTTAATGAGCAAAAGACACAAATGGTTTTAGTCATATTTAGAATTAAATTGTTGTTGTTGCACCAGGATGATATAGCTACAACTGTATCATTTACATTCTGTACAACTGAGTTAATAGTATTATCGGAAGACAAAAAATAAACATCATCTGCATACATTACTAAGAAGTTTTTTGTGCATTTGGGTAAGTCATTGATATATACCAAAAATAGAAGTGGACCAAGGACAGATCCTTGTGGTACTCCTAATTTTAACAAGGATTTTCCAGACATGTATTTATTTGCAACAAATTGATCATTTGTATCGGAAATTTCTACATAACAAAAACGTTTCTTTAAATACAAGCAAAACCAGTCATACAAAATGCCTCTTACACCATAGGCAGATAATTTTTGTAGTAGGATATGATTTACGCTGTCAAAAGCTTTACTTAAGTCTGTGGCGAGTACGCTTACAATATTCCTTTTATCAACTTCAGCAAGTATAAACTTAATTACGTCATAGAGAGCTGTTATTGTTGATCTTCCTGGTCGAAAACCATGTTGATTGTCAACAAGTATATTGTTAGAGTTAAAAAAAAATTATTAAACGATTAAATATAAGCTTTTCAAGTATTTTTGATACACTACAAAGTAGTGATATAGGTCTATAGTTTTTCACATCCTTTTTATCTCCTTTATTTTTATACAAGGGAATAATTTTGGAGATTTTGCAAATATCAGAAAATGTGCCTTCAGCTACAGATTCGTTAAATAAATGAGTTAAGATCACACTTATATTTAAAAAAATTATAATTGGCATTTCATCAGGACCTGAAGATGTATGTTTTTTAAATGAATTGATGACCTCACGTACTTCGTAGCAATCAAAAGGAACTATAAAAATAGAATTAGAAATATGAGTATAATTAATTTGGGATACATTGTTAGGGGTTAATATATTCGGAATACATTTGGTAAAATAATTCATAAAAATGTTACATATTTGATCTGGATTTGATGTTGTTTCATTCTTATCAGTATTGTGTAATTCAATATTATAAGCAGTATGTGATTGCGTTTTGATTTTAATAATTGTGTTCCAAATTTGTTTGGATTTATTCTCTGATGTTTGTATTAATGATTTGTAGTATATTTTCTTAGATAATTCAATTGATTTGCTGAGTATTCTACAGTACTTCTTGACATATAAATGAAAAATGTGGTTCTTATTATGTTTACAAAATAATAACAATTGACGTTTATGGCTACACGAAATTCTTATTGCTTTAGTAATCCATGGTTTAGTGGGACATAATTTATTTCTGACTTTTTTTAGCGGAAAATATGTTTCAAAGTATTCTTTGATAATCTCAAAGAAATATTTGAATTTCATGTTTACATCATTTGTATTGAATACACTTAATCACGTTTCATTAGAAACTGCTGCATGAAATTTATTAATTTGATCTACAGAAAAAAATCTTTTATATTTACATCCTTTATCGAATGAAAGATTGTTTAATTTATATGGAAAAGATATTATTTGTGCAGAATGGTCAGATAGTCCAGAAAATATAACATCAGTATCTGGGATACAAAAATTTGCAAACACAGTATCAATGCAAGTTGCTGTTTTGTCGGTGATTCTCGTTGGTATGTTTATTAAAGAATTGAAACCAAAACTTGTCATCAATGATTGAAATTCAATATCATATTTATTTATAGTTAATAAGTCAATATTGAAATCGCCAAATAGTTCTATTTGTTTAAATTTATTTGTTATATGTGTCAATAATTGTTCAAATTGTGTTATAAATGAATCAAAGTTATCAATATATGGAGGACGGTATATTGAGATTACAGCTGTTTCAAATTTATTGATAAAAACACCAGCACATTCAAAGAAATTCTCAAGAGACAGATTAGCCGTTATTTGCAAGTTAATATAATTAGCGCCATTTCTGACGAAAATACCAGCTCCGCCATGATTGCTGGATCTGCAGAAGACACTCGCCAAGGTGAAGCCTTCCAGTAGTTCCAAAACAGTTTCAGCTTCATTTAACCACTGTTCGGTGACGCACACTACATGCACATCTTTATTTAGTTCATCAATAAATTTTTTTAGTTCATCTGTTTTATTTCGAATACTACGAATATTCTGATGGATCATAGTAATGTTCCGTAATTGCTATTTTGAAATAAAGTTTATCTTACGCTTTTGTTTTTCTATTATTCTTATATATGATGGACACTCGCTGCTTAATGCACTATGTTTATACTTAATATTTAGATTTAAATTGTCAACAGCTGATTTACAGTTCACACAAACAAAATTTATCTCGGCACAAGTGCATTCGGACAGTTTATGACTATTTGAGCAGTTAGGACAGGCAGGTGTATCCCTTTTGCAATCCTTAGAGATGTGACCGTATTTCGAGCAGTTAAAACATCTAACAACTGATATATGATTTTGAACACTACACTTCTGCCAACCAATATTAATTTTATTCCTATTCAATAGTATATGATGTACATTCGGCTCTAATTCCAGTATAATGTCATAACTACGTCTATCTTTATTTTCTTTTTTAAATATTATTCTCGATTTATTTTTATTTTCGGATGCTGGGATATCGTTTTGAGCAAATATTTTATTTATAAATTCTGCATCGCTTTCAATGTCAGATTTGTCAACATATTTAATTTTTAATCTCGGATTCTTAAGAGCAGACTCTTTAATGTCATAATTATCACCGATTTGCTCTGTAATGCTGTCTTTAAATTTTTGCAGATCATTACTATTTTCACAGTCTATTATTACTGCCCCTTCTTTACATTGTTTTAGAACCGAAACTCCCATAAATTTGAGGGATTGACAGAATTTTGTATGACTTTTTTTGTTTCAGTACTTACTTGTTTAGATTTAGGTTGAACCACTAAAATTGAATCACTATTTGGTTTTTTAATATCCGATTTTAAAGCACTTGACCACGAATTTTGAGCACTAAACAGATTTGATTGACTACATATTTTTGATAATTGGTCTTTAAGTTGCTGATTTTAAAATTTTATGTTTTTTAGTTCATTTAAAATATCACTAACACAAATAACTTTAATATCTGCTTTAAGAGTAGCAATTTCATCTTTCAACTCTTACGAGATTGAACATATCATTTATAGTTTGTTTATCTTCTTCAGTATTGTTTCTTGTTTTAGGTGCTGTAGTGAAATGTTTGAGAATCGCAGCCATCACATGATTTCGATGTTTTAGATAATCACAAATTTTAATTCCGTTGCACTTTTACCTATATAATTAACACTTATACCAAATAACTATACAAAGTTAAAATAAATTTTGATAATTTGCATGAATTAATATAGAAAAACAGAAAAAAATAATACACATTAACAGAGCTGCGCAATACACGTGTCACTTCAACGAGAGTTTAGTATTCGAGATGTTCATCAAAAACCTTTAGAACAACGAGTTCGAAATTGTTTAAAGAAATTATCACAGATTAAAAAGTTTAGTTCAACTAGTGACACAACTGAAGAAATTCGAAAGTGTTTTTATGTTATCATCAAACTTCTTATCAGAGGTTTCTAAGATTGTTATTTGCTCACCAATTATTGTTTTACATTTATTTAGATTTTTTGATATCGCTTTGTCATATTTTTCAGCATCACTTTAATCGAAATTTCCGTTATAGCTTTAATTAGAAAGCTATATGCCTCTTTTATTTCTTATTGGGTTTAATGGTTGTATTTGAAGTGAAACTTTATCTTCCAAAATTTGTATAATTTAATAACTTTCTTTATTTTGTGTTGAATTGTAAATTTCGTGTTTAATGTTTGAGAATGAATTTCTTAATATATTGTATTCTACGAAAGCTCTGAAGGACCATATGAAATTAAATATATACACTAAATTACAGATTTGTATGTGTAAATTACACTTAAAAAGTGTAAATGACACTTAAAAAGGTGTAAATTACACTTTAAAAAATTTAAGTTACACTTAAAAATAAGTAAATTACACTAAAAAAGTGTAAATTACACAAAAAAGTGTAAATTATACTTAAAAAAGTGTAAATTACACTTAAAAAAGTGTAAATTACACTTAAAAATATGTAAGTTACACTTTAAAAAAGTGTAAGTTACAGTTACAAAGCTAGGTTAGGTATATTATTTGATTTGTCATTGAGGCAGCGGTATACGAGTATATTATTTGCTTTTCAAGTTCTCGTCTAATATATTATATTTATAGGGATAAAGCGGCTATATAATGGTTTCAAAAACAGTGAAAACTTTAATACAACACTACTTCGCATCAGGTCTAAAGCACCTGAAAATTTTAGTTCATTTATCAATCCATCACAATATAGATATGTCATCGTACACTGAAACGCATTTTAAGCAATAAAAATTTGTTCAGAAGAAAACACTACACTCCAATTCCGGAAGTAGTAGAATTTATAGAGAAGAAAATACAGATATCAAGTCAGTTGCATGGATACCGATGGATGCATCTAAAGTGTATACAAAATGGATTCATTGTAAAACAAAATACAGTTCGACTGATTCTACATGAATTGGATCCCTTGGGTGTTGATAAAAGGAAACGACTACGAATTATGAAATTCATATTTACATAAAAAAGAACTATCAGTTTTACTACCCTCCACCATACGTAAAGTACATATATGACTAAAATATGGCAATTATTTTAATTAGAATTATAATTGAAAAGCTAAATTTTGTTTTGTTAGAAGTTAGAGGCCATTAAAAAAACCTGTTTAGTTTTTGAAATTTTATTAATGTAAAAAAAAACAACGAATATTATTATATTACAAAAATACAACTCTTAAATTATCATATATATAACTAAATCAGTAGATGTAAATAAATTAAAGAAATATGATAGAGAAAATATTATATTATATCAAATAATATTCATGATCCAAATTTTATATTATAATAGACTATTCAGTTCACATCTGAATTCTGGATAATTAACGTATGAATAAGGTAATTCCAACATGCATCCACATGTCCTAGCTATGGGACATCGCAGGAATCCATCCATTTTAATAAAGTTAACCAATATTTTATTCCCTGTTATTATATCAGCACCAGTGCAGTATCTAAAAACGAAGCCAGGTAATTTTCACTAGTTTCCCGTAAGTATCGTTTTAAAAAGCTTATAGTTTTTATCATATCTTGATTTAAATCAGAATGAAATGATAACAATTCAATTACATTTTTAGATTTTGGTAAGGCGGATTTGTAAATTTCTTGCAAATCAGAATTATCCATTACGCCAAGCAGTATATCTGTCCTACAATCAATAACAAATTGCGGTTTTTGAATGATATCCCTATGTGCAATATCTTTAATCATTTGTTTCATGTTACCTTCTGTAGGGTTCCACTTAGCTTCAAGATTGCAAAGAGTATCTAAAATATCTTCCTTGTCTACAGATTCAATATTTACTAAAGCTTTCTGAACTATTTCAGCATCATTTTCAGTGATATAGCTCATGAAAGCTGTAGATAAATTAGAAACATTGGAACCAAGTATACAACTTTATTAATTTTACTGGAAAATATTTTTCTCTTATCCATTCCTTTATGAATAATTTTGGCTACCGTCTTCCATTTATCTGCATTAAAATCGTGCCGAACATAGGGGACTTTCATATTTGTACCTACAGTACATTGGTCGTAAAAAGAATTCCAAAATTCTGTCATGCAATCGCGGAACACTCCTCCAGAATCTAAGGCACATTCCGTTTTACCATCGGGCAAAATCATTTCAACAGAAACTGGTGTGAAATCAAGATTTGCATTAATAAAAATATCTATTAATTCTGTTAAAACTTGGTCCCTGTGAACTTTTATGTTGAAGACATCTATGCATGTGGCGGGTTCCTGTTGAATATAAGCATTTATTCAAACAAACACAGGGAATTAGATCTACATTTTTAGCAGGTATTTTGTTTCCTGTTTTGGTAGTGTACTGTTCTCCCCGGGCTCGTTTAGTTTTTAGTAAATTTCTTTTCCATTTTTTTCTTGTCTAACTCTCTTTCTGCCTTTTCTATCTTGTTCCAATTCATTCCTAACTTCTGTGTTTTCCTGTACTTGTTGTAATATTTCTTCTTCTTGATTATCTCTTCTGTCTTCGTCTTCACTGTCACTGCTACCTTCAATTTCATTATTTGGTGGCTCATATTCTAAACCAGAAGTTCCTTCTTCAGATTCGGAGGCAAACATCTAAAAACAAAATATATTTTATAATCTATACCAAAAACAAACCACTCTATATGACAGTAATAATATAAAATAATAATAGAACATACTGATTTTTCAAAAATAAGAATTTTCTTGAACTCTCACTTCAAATAAAAACATAACCTATCCAACAGCTGTGTTATCATATCAGTATACAAAATGGACTAAGATTTGCATTAATAAAAATATCTATTAATTCTGTTAAAACTTGGCCCCTGTGAACTTTTATGTTGAAGACATCTATGCATGTGGCGGGTTCCTGTTGAATATGAATGTCGTTCAATATACTTTCAATTTGAACAAGTTCTTGTGCGTTATATGTAATTGTATCTACACCTGAGGTGTGCACAGGCCAGTCTGTATCAGTATGTGTTTGATACTGTTGTAACTGTTGATAAGTCCCACTGACTAGGGTCTGAGATACTGGATATTTTTTATTTGTAGTAGCTCAATGAAATTTTAATTTTCATAGACCAGTATATTTAAAAATATCTTCTATAGTAACATTGGCATCTAGTATAGTTTCTTTGAAGTCCATTACATCGTATTTCATGTTTTCTATTTTACCGTTCGTTGATGTCCCGTTAGGAAAAAATAGATCAAGGGCTTTAGAAATTAAAATTTCTTTTTTCGAATCTTTTAAAAGTGAAACAGTTCTTGTTACTCCTCCGGATTTGGTGCGTACTTGCACATATTTTCCTTGTCCAGCCTCATAATGAAGCCATCCTAATTCCACTTTTCTTACGCTTCTTCTTGACCGAGGTACCTCGTCGTCACTTGATAAGTCATCGACATTGCAACTTTTTTCTTAATTTCCCAATTATAGCTTTTATGCCTTCTCCCAAATCGGTAATCAGTCCTCTTTTATTTATTTTGTGATTAAATAGGTTATTTATTGTAACAGTTAATTTATCGCAATTAAAATTTGATATATTTTTATATATTTCTACTTCTTTAATATATGTAATTTTACTTCAATATTATTTTTATATTTACCTATTTAAACATTTTCTACCTCTATATTTTTAACATCATAACTGTAATATGAAAAATATGAATCCCAATTAAATTAACTAAAAGGAAGCATAAATGTTTTTAGAAATTCGCGAAATTACCAAAATGGTGGCGCTCGAAAGAAACAGTTCGATTTTTCGTTAAAAAAGTTGGAATATCCGAAAAATCTTATGCTACCTTTTAGATAATACCATTGAATATATAAACTCTTAAAGAACGGTAACGTAATGTATTTATATCATGATATTGAAAATTACAGTGCCATATATCCCTTACTTTTTTAACTATTACAAAGTAGTTCTAAGTTTGAAAACTAGATGCGTACAATTAATTTACTAAGCAACGTTGCCAACCATTAGTCGGCTTAGTTAACGCGGGACGCAGCTCGATTTACTGTTTTATGTTATATTCTCCATCAGTCATAGAAGACACTGGCATGCTGTGTGATGCGGAGTAACCTGTCTCATGATCTTTACAGTGGACATATAGCATAAATAAACTACTGACTTTCTGAATATTACGGGATCCAGTAGACCAATACTTATGTTGTTTTTTTGCGGTGTAGAAATATTTATTTATTTATTTATCGTATGGCATTACAACAGCATTATAAAGTATGTTAAATATTATGTATATTATGTCATGTGAAATTAGTGTATGTATTCTGGTTACAGGTCTAAATCTAGATGTTGTATCCATGTCAGCGCTGCAGGGGAAGCTTTCATTATGTCTTCTGTGGGGCCATCGTATTTTCGTATTGGGCATTCCTGTATTATGTGGTCAATTGTTTGTTCAGGCGCACCGCAATCGCAATTCGGGGATTCAGCCAGCCCCCATTTGTGAAGCATGTATCTACTTTTTGCGTGTAGAAATAGATCTGTCTTAATAGTAAAGTAAACAATCCTACACAAGAAATCCCTAGATACAACATTTAATAGTGGTACAGAACATTGCAAATGAGCGCTTGCAGTGGTGACTTTATCCTTTTCTAATATTGTTTATTAAATTATTTAAGTAATAGGTTCTACCTTTTCTTAGCCGTGAATGACTACATCTTCCCCAAGCGATTAACTTTTTATTTGTGGTAAATTTCGTACACGTACAGCGAAGTAATTAAAGACACGACACAACCAAAATTTTTATAAAAAAAATTATTTAAGACTTATAATTTTGTAATTATGAATATTTTAGTGGCATGCAATTCCTGACCAAAGCGCGGAGTGTTAGTTTACTTGAAGGTTTAAATACGTACAAAAAATATTTAAATACACCACTGATTCGAAGGGAGGATATGTGCTAGAAGATTTTTTAAAATTTGTTGAGTCTTTGTAGAAGATATTAGCAAATGTATTATTATTTGATATTACTATTGTGATTTAATATCAGTAATTGGAACTTTTGAAGTAGAGAATAGTATATTGTGTGTCAAGTTGAGTTTTGACAGCAAGTATTGATTGTCAGCTTAATAGTTGCTCTCTATTTTCTTTATAAATATACAGTTTTTTACATAAATAGTTTATTTAAAATGTAAAGGTTGCTGAGTTTATATGATGTTCTACAATGTAGCAAAGTGATATTAGTGGAAGTGTTCTAGATCAGCGTAAAATTAATAAAAACAAGGATTTTATATCAAAATAAGATAAAAATTTAATTTTGTTCGGCTGAATCAGTGATAACTCGCATACGAGGTTCATTGACCTTACCTGAACCACGTGGTCAGTAAGTAAATTTTTTAATTATTCCGAATAATCTTAATTAAACCAGCGACAATGGTTGTCCAGTGCAGCACCTGTGAGACGAGTGTTAGCAGACGAACAGGCGTTCAATGCTCTGGCCTGTGTCAACTATCTTTTCATTTTTCATGTTTACAACTGAATACTGATGAAAAATCCGTTATTTTGAATTCCAAAAACTTTAAATGGATCTGTGAAAAATGCTCGAGTTCATCTACTAGCTCTATATTGAACATTCAAAAAGAGCCAACACTGGCAGATGTTATGAATAAACTGTCAGAATTACAAGCTTCTGTAGACTTTTGTTCAAGTAAAATAGATGATTTTGAAGCAAAATTAAATACGTATATACCTAAAATCAAACTAATCGAACCATTGCAAGTTGAATGTAATAGATTAAAGACACAAGTTCGTGAATTACAACAAAGATCTAGACTAAACAACATTGAAATCGTTGGCGTCACGGAACAACATAATGAAAATATTGGAAAAATAGTTCAAGATGTTGGAAAAATTATCGAATGTCCAATAACAGTAAATGATTTAGATGCATACCACCGAGTCTCTCCTTTCCATCCCAATAATAATAAACCTAAAACTATAATTGTTCGTTTCACCTCTAGAATAAAAAGAGACAATTTTGTAGCCTGTGCTCGAAAAAAAAAATTATTAAATCAAATGAACTTGGATTCTCTGGCAATGCTACTTCATATATCTACATCAATGATCACCTAACTCCTGAGAATAAACTATTATTAAAAATTGTTAAAGACACTGCCAAAGAAAAAAATTTTAAATTTGTATGGGTTAAAAATTTCAAAATCTTTGCTAGAAAAAATGAAACTTCACCCATTATTATAATTAATTCTGAAGCAGATATCAAAAAAATAAATTAAATTAATTCGCATATTTTAAAATTACGGTACATCATGAACATTTTTTACCAGAACGCACATGGAATAAAAACTAAAATCGCTAAGTTATATAGTGAAATCTCAGTTTGTCAGTTTGATATAATTCTTATAGCCGAAACCTGGTTAAACAATTCAGTGTTAAATACAGAAGTGTGTGATTTAAATAAATTTACTCTATACAGACGTGATCGTGATCCGCATTATAAAAGTGAAGGTGGTGGCGTTCTTGTTGCAGTTTCTAAATCTTTAAATTCGAAGCAACAAACTACTTGGTGTTCGATGGCGGAAGACATCTGGGTCACAATTTTCATCGATAATCAAAAAATTAATATCTGCTGTACTTATATTGCCCCCAATACCGATGTTAACATTTACACTTCCCACTATGATAAAATTACCGAAATTATGTCAAATCACTCTGATGAAATGTTTTTAATAGTAGGAGATTACAATCTGCCCAATATAAAATGGGAACTGAATGAAAGTAAATATTACGATCCTATTCTGTTAACAAGATCTGTAGATAATTTAAACTTTGTTGATATGTTAAATCTCAATAACTTATGCCAAAATAATGGTATAGTAAATGATAATAACAGAGTATTAGATTTGGTTGTTAGCACATTGACACTAACAATAGAACAGACTGATGGACTTGTAACACCTGTGGACATTCATCATCCACCTCTCATAATAAATACTCAAGTCAAAATTACAGATAAGTTATTGAGTAAAAATTTTACTATTCTTGATTTCAACTTATGTAACTTTGAAGAAATTATTTCTAAACTATCAGATACATATTGGGAAAACCGACTCAATAATAATGACGTTAATGAAGATGTAGAAATATTGTATTCTATTTTGCACTCATTATTTCGTGCCTATGTGCCTATCAAAACACTCAAGAATAAAAATTTTCCGCCCTGGTTTTCTAAACCATTAATTAAATTAATAAACGAGAAAAAGAAATATCATAAGAAATGGAAAACGTATGGTAATATCTCTGATTATAATTCGTTCAGCGTGTTAAGAACTAGATCAAAGATACTGATACAATCTGATTACAAAGAATATATTACAAAAATTGAAAAAAACATGAAAACAAATATAAAAGCTTTTTGGAACTACACAAATACTTTTAAAAATCAAAACACTCTACCTAATGTCATGCATTACAGAAATTGTGAAGCTCACACAGGTTTGGAAATTTGTAATTTATTTGCAGATGATTTTGAATCTGTTTACGTAACATCAACTTCCGGTAATAACCTATCAAAATCATATAATGATACAGTCAATAACTTAGGACATATGCAATTTACAGAAGACATGATACTTGAAAAATTAAAAAACATTGACACAACAAAAGGGGTAGGCTGCGATAATATAAACCCTAAATTTGTGAAAACATGTGCCTATTATTTATCAAAACCACTAAGTATAATCTTTAACAAATCATTGCAGTCAGGAATTTTTCCACACATCTGGAAATGTTCTTATATAACTCCAATATATAAGTCTGGTGATATTAATGATGTTTGCAACTATCGACCTATCTCTAAATTATAAATTTTTTGTAAAATTTTCGAATGCTTAGTGATTGAAAATTTAAAATCTAACATTGAATCTATCATTATCCCTGAGCAACACGGTTTCTGTTCTGGCAAATCAGTATTGACCAATTTAGTTCCATTTACGCAAAATTTGTTAGACAATATTAATCTTCGTAGACAGATGGATGTTATCTATACCGATTTCACAAAAGCTTTTGATCGAGTGAATCATACAAAATTAATTGAAAAATTATATGAAGTCGGTATACATGGATCCTTACTGCGCTGGGTTGATTCTTATATAAGTAATAGATCTCAAATAGTTGTATCACATGGCTTCAAATCGCGTGAAATACAAGTTACATCTGGTGTTCCTCAAGGAAGTCACTTAGGTCCTGTACTTTTTAATTTATTTATTAATTCAGTTTCCAATTGCTTTAAAAATAGTTCGTTTCTTTTATATGCTGATGATTTGAAATTATATAGGCCAATTTGCAGCCTTGAGAATTGCCAGAAACTTCAAACCGATCCCAATTGTTTGATAGATTATTGCTCAAAAAATGATTTATCCTTGAACGTTGATAAATGCAATTTTGTGAATTTTACTAGAAATAAGAACATAATATCACATGATTATACAATAAATGGTGTAAAATTAAATAACAAATCAGTCATACGTGATCTTGGTGTGATGTTTGATAATAAACTTTCTTTCAATGAACATATTGACTACATATGCAAGAAAAGTTACAGATTACTTGGATTTGTATTAAGAACCACTAAAAATTTTAAATATTTGTTATCGTTTAAATTACTATATTATGCCTTGATTAGGCCTCATTTGGAATATGCGTCCGTAATATGGAGTCCTATTAATAGCATAAATATTAATTCTATTGAAAAATTACAAAGAAAATTTACTAAAATTATCTACTACAGACTTGGAATTCCATACGAATCTTATTCCGAAAGGCTTCAAGTACTCAATATGTCATCAATGGAAAATCGTAGAGTAATCACTGATCAAATGTTTTTATATAAAATAGTTAATAATAAATTCAACTGTATCTTGTTACTTCCTTTTATAAATTTTAACATCCCCTCAAGATCAACAAGGTTAAAACTCTTATTTCACATAAGAACTTATAACACTAACTATTGTGCAAATTCTCCTGTACATAGAATGATGTTATATTATAATAAATATTTTATTGAAATTGATATATTCCATATATCGTTAGGCCAATTTAAATCATGTATTACATCTGTATGTAGCAATTATTATTAATCCTATTTTTATTTCTTCTTGTTGTCAAATTTTATATTTAAGAATAATATTTCTTTCTGTATTATGTGAGAACTCGTTTGGCTTTGGCTGTTAGTTCTCCTTTCTAATAAATAAATAAATAAATAAATAAATAAATAAATAAATAAATAAATATACATGATCACACTTCTTGAGGACCGCGAGATGCAACTGACTCATCCAATACAAACATAGTTACCTGATCAGTTCCTAAATACAATATGTCCACATTTGTCTTTTATAATAGCAAACACCAGTTGTTAGTACTTGGTGTAGGCAATAAGATCAAAGGCAATTGCCGTTACATTTTCATTAGTTTTGGCGTTGAGTCGGTCTGCACGCATTTGTGATCTGGCTAACTCCGCTTTAGTCAAATGTATCTTTTTTTGTACGCTTAAATTGTTTTTCTCAACGTCAGAGTCCGAAGCAAATATCTTTACTTCAAAATTATCACATTTACGACAAGTATCAGAAAGTGGAACATGATATGTTAAATTATAATTTTAATTGAAAATTTTTTCTGAACATATGAATACAGACTAAATTTTGGCTGCTATTGATATTACAATAAAGTAAATATATTTTGTTTATGCTTAAGCCTGGTGCAAGGTATTTGCGGTTCAATGATTTATGTAAAGAATATTGACTTTCGTAAGTCGGAAATTTGTCTATAAATTTCTTAACTTCATCGATTTTTTCAGACGGTGTTTTGTTTGCTGATGGTGCAAGACCTCTTCTGCCAGTCGGAGGAATAGTAGTATTTCCTTTTTACTTAAGAATACGGTCTAATCTCCCAGCAGATACTTGAAGGTTTTTTTGGAAAAAAAAAAAGTTATAAAATCTTGTCTTTTCTCTTCTTGAATTTCTTGACTGCGTATAAATTCTATGTTTATTCACTACCTTTACCATGGAAAATAAAAAAGATGACTGTAATTTATAATTGATCAATCCATAATATTCTTCAAATATCTGTTTTTGTCGCTCTGCATTAATTTTTAGATAGCATTTATTCAAACAAACACAGGGAATTAGATCTACATTTTTAGCAGGTATTTTGTTTCTTGTTTTGGTAGTGTACTGTTCTCCCCGGGCTCGTTTAGTTTTTAGTAAATTTCTTTTCCATTTTTTTCTTGTCTAACTCTCTTTCTGCCTTTTCTATCTTGTTCCAATTCATTCCTAACCTCTGTGTTTTCCTGTACTTGTTGTAATATTTCTTCTTCTTGATTATCTCTTCTGTCTTCGTCTTCACTGTCACTGCTACCTTCAATTTCATTATTTGGTGGCTCATATTCTAAACCAGAAGTTCCTTCTTCAGATTCGGAGGCAAACATATCTAAAAACAAAATATATTTTATAAGCCACTCTATATGACAGTAATAATATAAAATAATAATAGAACATACTGATTTTTCAAAAATAAGAAGTTTCTGAAACTTTCACTTCAAATAAAATCATAACCTATCCAACAGCTGTGTTATCATATCAGTATACAAAATGGACTAACCCTCAATAGTCCACTTTTGCATTATGGTTTTATATAACACACTCAATGCAAAAAACTATACAATACACGCCATCTATTGAATACATTTTAAATTAGAGTTAGTCGACTGTTACACACAAATTATGTTTAAGTTACTATGATCCCCTGCCATTATCTAGTATAGGGAAAATTTGTGGGTTAATCCACTTTAGCTCTCATTGCCTCAATTATTGCCTGTTCTGTCTTTCGGTAGTTGATAAGTTGTTGATTTGGTTTACTTTTCTTTGATTGTGCGTATGATTGAGGTGTGGTATTATCGGTCATGTTGAGACCTAGTATTGATGTTATCGACATCGCTTTTTCTGCTAATACCTCATAGACGGCGCTTATCCAACTTTTGATTTGATGGTTGTTGTTGTTGTGTCCATGTGTCGTTGTGGATTCAGGGTATGTAGGTGATTTGATGAAGGTTAGAGATGTAGTTTTTATGTTTTTTTATGTTTATGTGAGAGGATGAAGGATGGATTGTATGAGCTAATATATTTAATTTAAAGTAAGTGTGTACCTTATTATTCATAAATAATCGGAACCTGCTAATTAGCTGTCACTTTACTTAGAAACACAGGGGTGTTCTGCTTTTGTTTGTTTAGTTGTAAGGAAACCAATTTATTATATTTTTATAAAGAAATTGTGTTTATAATAATTAAAAATGTGAGTTACGTGTTTTTACTGTGTTATTTTTAGAATTACTTATTTGATACTGTCATACGTGTTTTGCAACTTGGAGATACGTGCATAGATTGATATTTTATTTATAAATTATAACTGACACTAAAAATACTTTAAATTAAACGAGTGCATAGAGATTTAGAATTATTGCAGACAGTAAAAAATAAATAATTAAATTTTAATTATATTAATAGGTATTCAAATATTACGCAACATATAATGCAACGCAAATACTGCAATTCTATAACACTGTGATAACACTTAAATTAAATCATGTTAAAAAATCAGTCTTCTAAAATTGTAGTTCTCTAAGTCAGTCTTCATGTTGTAAATTATCATAAAATGCATGATAATCATAGGGTAAGGTATTCTTAAGTTCTTGTAAATGTTGGAATTTGTTCGAAGTAATTTTTAATCTAGCTGAATGCAAAGACAGAATTTGGTTGAAGTCTGTAGCTACATCTATTTTCTTTTTGCGTACAGGTAAGGTTTGATAATTATCCTCGAAGTCTAATTTGTACGCAATGTTTGATTCTGGAATGTATTTGATGAATTTAAAATCTGTAACTTTGGGATCTCCTGTTAAATTTCCTGTACGGATACTTGGAAATACATTGCATGATGTACTGAATTTTTTTAAAAAGGTGTGTTCTAAATATTTTACTGTATATGGTCTTAGAAATTTGCGAGCTTACATATATATATATATATATATATATATATATATATATATATATATATATATATATATATATATATATATATATATACATATATATATATATATATATATATATATATATATATATATATATATATATATATATATATATATATATATTAATAAGTAATCTTCTGGAATATTAATTGTTTGATTTTGAATGTTGGACTACATTGACTATGTCGTTTACAAATAGCAAAAATAACAAGGGTCCTAGAACGGACCCCTGCGGTACGCCTGAGGTAGGTGTGAACAAATTTGAGCAAAATCCATTTATACAAACAAATTGACTTCTTTTTGACAAGTAGGAATTTAAAAGTGCTAATAACAACGTACTGAAACCTAGTTGTTTTAGTTTAAAAATTAGTAGATCGTGAGATACCGTATCAAACGCCTTGGAAAAATCGGTGTAGATAACATCGATTTGTTGTGTATTTTGTAGGGCGTAACTTGTGAAATGTGAGAAATCAATTAAGTTAGTGATAGTTGATCGTCTTGGCATGAAGCCATGTTGTTGTTCGCAGATAATATTGTTGGTTTGACTTTGCAAGCTTTTGAACAGGACGTATTCAAAAATTTTGGAGAAAGAATTTAAGAACGAAATTGGTCTATAGTTACGTAGATTGCATCTGTCGCCTGATTTGAAAATTGGAGAAATTGTAGCTTCTTTCCATTTATCGGGGAATACACCATTTTTTAGTGAGAGATTAAATAAATGATTGAGAGGATAGATGAAAGATTCAGAGCATCCTTTGATAATGAATATTGGTATCTTATCTGGTCCAGTAGATTTGGTATCGTTTTGTGATTTTATAGCATTCTCAATCATGTCATTATTTATGTATTCTATATTGACAAAGGTGGAATCACATAATAGATTGTATGCAATATTACGCATATTATTGGAGACATTGGGCTGGTAAACACTTTTTAAAAAGTTGGCAAAGGCTTCAGCAATATTTGTCCCACCGGTGAAAGTGTAGTTACCATCTTTGACTGATAATGGCACTGAATTTGTGTTTCGTTGGCTGTTTACAAAAGACCAGAAATTATTAGGGTTGGCTGATAAGTCGTTTTCGACTTGAGTTATATGTTCTGAATAAAGTTTCTCCGAGAGTAGTAGTGCTCTTTCGTTTTGATGAGATTAATTAAAGCCGCACCTCTGGCGTACCGGCACACCCCTGGGTTGGGTCAGTTGGTTTCCCCTCCTGATTTCTCACTCGGGCACTGATCCCCCCACCACGAAAAGGTGGACCCGCGGCAGGAGGGGTTATGATGTTAATTATTATTATTATTATTATTGTTATTACTCTACTGCTGTACTATTGTGGTATTATTACAAACTTTTAAATGAAAATAATAATAAAATAATATTAACTGTATAAGTAGAATAAAAAGAAACAATAAATATATATTTACATGTTTAAAACTATTGATTTTTTTCTTTGACAACCTCTAACTATATGTGCTAAAATTAAAGTAGTGGGAGTTATTTCAGAAATAATAATATTTTATTGAATTTTAACTGAGTATTTCTGTTTGACAGCATCTCATACATAAACATGTCGTCTGAAATTATTGATTATTTAAATGTGCATGATGATTTACATCTTGACTATGATTATGATATAAAAAGTATAGATATATTAAGTGCATCGTTAAAATAATATTTTTTACAATAGCGCTATTTTCTCCCAAGAAAGATGCATGTGACAAATACGTAGCTCATGAAACTGGAAGTACATCTGTTGAAAAAAGTAGAAGCTCGTAAAGAGAAAGAAGCGGACAAAACTGCTGAAAATTGTAGTGTATATACAATGACCTTGCAGTCCGTGCTTTTGTGCCCGAAGTCTAAAGTCTCCTCTCTATACTAAAAAAACAAAACTAGTTATCCACAACTTTACTATTTTTAATATCATAACTAAAGATGGGTTTTGTTATCGATGGCATGAAGAACACGCAGGACTTTTAGCCAACACCTTTGCTTCAATAATGTATAGTTTTTTTCGAAACAGAAATAGAAACATTAAACAAGGTCACTGTGTATAGTGATGGATGCACCTGCCAAAATAGAAATGCACTGCTTTCTAGTGTCCTTTCGACTTTATCTCGAGATATGAGAATAACAATACCTGGATTATACGTTTTTCAAAAATTTTCAATCAATGCCCCGTGCCGTTTTATTAGGAAAGTCACAGCAACTTACGATGAACTGCCGAACTGTACGATAGTCCTACACCAATTAAGCGCGAGAAGTATCAGCCTCTCATGGAACTGAAAATGTCAGTAAAATAAGACTACCGTAACTTTTATGACAACTTGGTACATTTATAGAAGAGTTATGAGAATTTTTTATTCAAAAACTATTTATATGTATTAGTATTCTGAATAGCGTATTAAATATTTTTATATTTTCAAAACAGTATATCGTCCCAGTGCTAACCATCTAAGCAAAAATTATTAACATTTTATACCATTGTCCAGCTGTACATTTCATAAATCATTTGAATACCAGAATTTAAGTCTTTACAGGCCTAAAAAAGGGCCAGTATTATTTTTGTATATCATACAAACTTGAACACTTCACCGATCAAATATTTAGTGAACACCAAGTTAGAAAAAAAAGTTAGGAACCAGAAAAGTTTTGACAAAGATCACGAAGAACATGTTTATAACATAGATTTACAATCTCTTCTGTTAGCACCAAAATCAAATGCATTGCATAATTTTTTCATATATGACCTAAAAACTAATGACGGTTATTGTTATATATGGAATGAGAGTGAGGGTGGTTTAACTAGCAATGAGTTTTCTAGCATTCTATGGCATTTTATAACATCTCAGCTCCTCTAAGAAATGATGCACGCAATATTATATATATATATATATATATATATATATATATATATATATATATATATATATATTAATAAGTAATCTTCTGGAATATTAATTGTTTGATTGGACAGGTTGGATGCAAGAGTGCATAGAGTCACACTCCATTTGCGTATGTCCTTTCTCCAAATATATTTGTTCTATAATAATATTGTGATGCTTATCCAAAAGTAAGAGCGTATTTGATAATACTACATTCCTATTTTGGTAATTACAACCATCGCTATAGATGATGCATCATTTCTTAGAGGAGCTGAGATGTTATAAAATGCCATAGAATGCTAGAAAACTCATTGCTAGTTAAACCACCCTCACTCTCATTCCATATATAACAATAACCGTCATTAGTTTTTAGGTCATATATGAAAAAATTATGCAATGCATTTGATTTTGGTGCTAACAGAAGAGATTGTAAATCTATGTTATAAACATGTTCTTCGTGATCTTTGTCAAAACTTTTCTGGTTCCTAACTTTTTTTTCTAACTTGGTGTTCACTAAATATTTGATCGGTGAAGTGTTCAAGTTTGTATGATATACAAAAATAATACTGGCCCTTTTTTAGGCCTGTAAAGACTTAAATTCTGGTATTCAAATGATTTATGAAATGTACAGCTGGACAATGGTATAAAATGTTAATAATTTTTGCTTAGATGGTTAGCACTGGGACGATATACTGTTTTGAAAATATAAAAATATTTAATACGCTATTAAGAATACTAATACATATAAATAGTTTTTGAATAAAAAATTCTCATAACTCTTCTATAAATGTACCAAGTTGTCATAAAAGTTACGGTAGTCTTATTTTACTGACATTTTCAGTTCCATGAGAGGCTGATACTTCTCGCGCTTAATTGGTGTAGGACTATCGTACAGTTCGGCAGTTCATCGTAAGTTGCTGTGACTTTCCTAATAAAACGGCACGGGGCATTGATTGAAAATTTTTGAAAAACGTATAATCCAGGTATTGTTATTCTCATATCTCGAGATAAAGTCGAAAGGACACTAGAAAGCAGTGCATTTCTATTTTGGCAGGTGCATCCATCACTATACACAGTGACCTTGTTTAATGTTTCTATTTCTGTTTCGAAAAAAACTATACATTATTGAAGCAAAGGTGTTGGCTAAAAGTCCTGCGTGTTCTTCATGCCATCGATAACAAAACCCATCTTTAGTTATGATATTAAAAATAGTAAAGTTGTGGATAACTAGTTTTGTTTTTTTAGTATAGAGAGGAGACTTTAGACTTCGGGCACAAAAGCACGGACTGCAAGGTCATTGTATATACACTACAATTTTCAGCAGTTTTGTCCGCTTCTTTCTCTTTACGAGCTTCTACTTTTTTCAACAGATGTACTTCCAGTTTCATGAGCTACGTATTTGTCACATGCATCTTTCTTGGGAGAAAATAGCGCTATTGTAAAAAATATTATTTTAACGATGCACTTAATATATCTATACTTTTTATATCATAATCATAGTCAAGATGTAAATCATCATGCACATTTAAATAATCAATAATTTCAGACGACATGTTTATGTATGAGATGCTGTCAAACAGAAATACTCAGTTAAAATTCAATAAAATATTATTATTTCTGAAATAACTCCCACTACTTTAATTTTAGCACATATAGTTAGAGGTTGTCAAAGAAAAAAATCAATAGTTTTAAACATGTAAATATATATTTATTGTTTCTTTTTATTCTACTTATACAGTTAATATTATTTTATTATTATTTTCATTTAAAAGTTTGTAATAATACCACAATAGTACAGCAGTAGAGTAATAACAATAATAATAATAATAATAATTAACATCATAACCCCTCCTGCCGCGGGTCCACCTTTTCGTGGTGGGGGGATCAGTGCCCGAGTGAGAAATCAGGAGGGGAAACCAACTGACCCAACCCAGGGGTGTGCCGGTACGCCAGAGGTGCGGCTTTAATTAATCTCATCAAAACGAAAGAGCACTACTACTCTCGGAGAAACTTTATTCAGAACATATAACTCAAGTCGAAAACGACTTATCAGCCAACCCTAATAATTTCTGGTCTTTTGTAAACAGCCAACGAAACACAAATTCAGTGCCATTATCAGTCAAAGATGGTAACTACACTTTCACCGGTGGGACAAATATTGCTGAAGCCTTTGCCAACTTTTTAAAAAGTGTTTACCAGCCCAATGTCTCCAATAATATGCGTAATATTGCATACAATCTATTATGTGATTCCACCTTTGTCAATATAGAATACATAAATAATGACATGATTGAGAATGCTATAAAATCACAAAACGATACCAAATCTACTGGACCAGATAAGATACCAATATTCATTATCAAAGGATGCTCTGAATCTTTCATCTATCCTCTCAATCATTTATTTAATCTCTCACTAAAAAATGGTGTATTCCCCGATAAATGGAAAGAAGCTACAATTTCTCCAATTTTCAAATCAGGCGACAGATGCAATCTACGTAACTATAGACCAATTTCGTTCTTAAATTCTTTCTCCAAAATTTTTGAATACGTCCTGTTCAAAAGCTTGCAAAGTCAAACCAACAATATTATCTGCGAACAACAACATGGCTTCATGCCAAGACGATCAACTATCACTAACTTAATTGATTTCTCACATTTCACAAGTTACGCCCTACAAAATACACAACAAATCGATGTTATCTACACCGATTTTTCCAAGGCGTTTGATACGGTATCTCACGATCTACTAATTTTTAAACTAAAACAACTAGGTTTCAGTACGTTGTTATTAGCACTTTTAAATTCCTACTTGTCAAAAAGAAGTCAATTTGTTTGTATAAATGGATTTTGCTCAAATTTGTTCACACCTACCTCAGGCGTACCGCAGGGGTCCGTTCTAGGACCCTTGTTATTTTTGCTATTTGTAAACGACATAGTCAATGTAGTCCAACATTCAAAATGTTTACTGTTTGCCGACGATTTCAAAATCTTTATGCGAATCTCAGATACTGGCGATTGTCTTAAACTGCAGAGCGATCTAAATAATATATATATATCAATGGTCTATTAATAATAAGTTATATTTCAACATTGACAAATGTCTAGTCATGAGCATCGCTAAGAAATTTGATATAATATTATTTGAATACGCAATGAACAATCTTAATTTAAAAAGAGTTACAGTAGTCAAGGATTTGGGAATTTATTTTGATTCCAAATTTTTATTTAACATCCATGTCAATACAATAATAACCGAATCATCTAAAAATATAGGTTTTTTTATTTAGAACTACTTACAATTTTCGTAATGTTCAAACAATTACGCGCTTGTTTACTTCGATTGTCAGGACTAGACTTGAATATGGCTATGTCATATGGAACCCCTTTTATATGACTCAGTCAAATTCTATTGAAAATGTTCAAAAGAGATTTTGCAAAATATTGTATTTTCGTACCAAACGAGCATGGCCGACAATAGACTATGAATTATTGCTCGCTACATTTCTCCTAACCACATTGCGTACTCGTCGCGCTATGTTTCAAATATTATTTTTATACAAATTAGTAAACAACATGATCGACGATTCATACCTTCTTTCCGAATTAAATTTCTATGCCCGGCCTCGCAATATTCGCAACACATACGTTTTCCAATGCGGCTTTGCACGTATTAACTATAATTTTAATGGAATCATAAATTCTATGTGTCGGTCATTCAATGAACATTGTTCAGAGCTCGACTTTTGTGAAAAATTCTCTGTATTTAAGATTAAGCTGAAAAACTGTTTAGGGATTTATTAAATAATTAACTATTGTATTTATGTTATGTTATGTTATGTCATGTATTCACATGACTTGATTTATTTACTTTTGTTCTGAGGTTATTATTAATGATACTTATTTTATTCTATTTTTTCTCATTGTAAACATGCTCATTATTTTTTGTTTTTGTATTGTTTTTCTCAATTTCTATGTGTATGTATTATTATTCTGTAATTGGGTTTTTTTTTTAACCTGTTGAATAATAAATAAATAAATAAATCAATCAATCAATAAAATCCCATCTAGTCATGCGTCTGTCTCCAGAGGAGCGGTATGGCGACAGCGTCGATACCTCATGTTAGGATTCCTGAGCTACTCGGGTGGTAGCCCCACCCACAGGGATTTTCCCTGACCACTGCTAGGGTTAGTAGCCCGAAACAGTGTTCTTCCTAATGCTCCTACTACAAGACGTAAGAGATACTCCGGCGGGCCAGAACAGCAGGACCTGGATCAGAACCGTCATGATGACATACCTGCAACAGAAACACGCAACGACCAAAGACAACGAGCTCACCAAATAGAAACCCGTGCACAATGCCGTCAACGGGAAAATGTGGACGTAACTGTTGTTGATGCAAATTAACCCAGCACATACTTCCGGCAAAAAAGCAAAGAACTACTTGGACCACAGAAATGAATTTATTTGTAGTTCGATGATACTATAGAATAACAGCCGCCGAAACGAAGAAAACAGCATACAGCGCAGAACTGCATTGATTAGTAACCGAAAAGTTCCCAGAAATCATAAATAACATCCGCCATGAAGTTGAAATTCAACTTGGTATGATTCCTTAGACTATGACAGCTCAAGATGAGGATGGAAATATCACCTTACATGAAGCTCAAGAGAACGCCACTGTTGTACAAACTGAATTTGAAACTCAGCAGATGCTCTACAATGGACTGAACCCGAAATATAAACCCAGATTGCCTAAGATTAACTTCAAGAAAGGTACGCAGGCTATTATAAAAGAAGTAGACTGTATCATAGCAAGTAAAATAACACCAGGAACGACCATAGAGGATATCCACAACCTAATATGCACAGGTGCTATAACGGTACTCATAGCAAATGACCCAAAGTAAGCGAAGGAACTAATAAGGATAGAATAACATCTATACCATCCTGGGAAAGACGTATAATAAAGAAAATAGACAACTTAAGGAAGAAAAAAAGGGATCCTAACACAGTCAGAACGAATCCCAGTATAGTCGAAAAAAACTTGTAACAAAAATTAGCGACCACAGCCAACAGATTAAGGAGATTCCAAACCAGCAACACACGTCGACAACACAACACACAATTTGTCACCAATCAAAGGCAATTCTACAAAAACTAGAACAACCAGCAACAAACCAAGTGGAGATAAACGAACAGCCCGAAATAAGGAAGGCAAGAAATTACTGGGAAGGAATATGGAGCAGCCCAGTGCAGCATAAAAAGAACAAGTGGCTTCAAGATGAGGAGAAAAATACATCAAACACACTAACAATGCTGGACTGGAAAGTAACGAAAGAAGAAGTTACCAAGTCTGTGAAGAGAACCCTAAATTGGAAAGCCCCAGGCCCGGATAAAATACAAAATTTTTGCCTCAAACAATTTGTTTCCACACATAAACAGCTAGCAGCATGTTTCACACAACTATTAGAACGTCCAGATCTTATGCCTGACTTCCTGACTGCCGGTAGAACTTATCTGCTACCAAAAACAACACCGCACAGTTCAGACCCATCCAAATACAGACCAATTCCGTGCTTACCGAGAGTTTACAAAATACTAACCTCCGTACTTACAGAGAAGATCTGTAAACACCTAGATAACAATAAGTTGCTCTCAGAAGAACAGAAAGGGTGCCGTAAAGGCTCAAGAGGATGTAAGGAACAACTAATAATCGATGCAATCATAACAAACATTGCAAAGAAAACGAAGCAAACGTTACATACTGCATACATCGATTATCAAAAGGCGTTTGATAGCGTACCGCACTCATGGCTCACAGAAGTCCTAGAATTATATAAAATCGAAGCACATATATGCAGATTCCTCAGCCATGCTATGTCAAAATAGAACACAACGCTAGTACTAAACGGCACAAAAACAAATGAAATAGAAGTTCGCATCAAACGGGGCATATTCCAGGGTGAGGCACTAAGCCCACTTTGGTTCTGCCTTTCTCTGCGGCCACTAAGAACAGCCCTTAACAACACCGGAAAAGGATTTATACTTCCGGAACCTCAGATCTCCCACCTATGGTACATGGATAACCTGAAATTATACGTCAGCAAAACAGAACATCTCAATAAACTCCTAGACTGTGTCGGTAAGTTTTGCAAAGATATTGCCATGTCGTTTGGCCTGGATAAATGTAAGACAAATAGCATGGTAAGAGGAAAGTGGACAGAACATGAGGGACATGAAGTACAAAGAGACCAAGGGGAAAAACGTGGCATGGATGAAGATGAGAAATACAAGGACTTGATATATCTCCAATCCCAAGGAATAGACCATAAGCACGCTAAGGAACAGGTCACTTCAGTCTACACCCAAAGACAGAAGGAATATTGCGTACAAAACTCTCAGCAATAAATAAAGCGAAAGCAGTGAATACCTTTGCCACGTCAGTACTCGCATACAGCTTCGGTGTAATACAATGGACACAAACGGATCTGGAAGACCTAGATAGAAAAACCAGGAGAGAATACAGGAAACACAGAGGGCACCACCCGCAGAGTGCTGTAGAACGCTTCCATCTCCCACGGAGGTACGGTGGAAGAGGCATTCCTAGCATGCCCGAAAGGTATTACAAATAGCTAGAAAACCTACGATGCTATTTCTTCGAAAAGACTAAAAACAGTAAGTTGCATGATAATGTAGTCCGTATGGTCAAGAATTTAACACCGCTAAGACTGGCAGATGAATCATATCAGCCTAAAGCTAACATTTTCGACGTAGCACAAGTGAAAACACAGTGGAGAAGCTAGCAACTCTATGGCAGGAACCTGTCAATTCAAGAGGATGAAAACATAAATGCCACCGCATCTACAATGTGGCTACGCACAAGAAATATTTTCTTTGAGACAGAAGGTTTCGTTTGTGCAATCCAAGATCAAGTAGTACCTACCAAACTACATCGAAAGCGCATATTAAAAGAGAATCTGGAGTCAGTAAAATGCCGTCTATATAACATCAGGGACGAACACATAGACCATATTATATCGGGATGCTCGGTACTGGCGCCGAAACAATATCTAGATAGACATAACAATGTAGCGAAGATGTTACACCAAGCCCTCAGAGAATACATGCAGAAGAAAGACACCGAGCCGTACTATAAATACAAGCCCTCAACAATATGTGAAGACACGGACATAAAATTATACTGGGATAGACAAATTATCACAGACAAAGAGATACCACACAACATCCCCGACATAGTCCTGACACGCAAACATGCAAAGGTCACATACATAATAGACATAACAATACCAGTCTCAACAAACATTAGTAAAGCATACTAAGAAAAGATCAACAAATACTTACCGTTGGCAGATGAGATGAAAGATATGTGCAGCATGGACAAAGTCAAGATAGTGCTCATCGTCATCGGGCCTACTGGCGAAATCCCAAAATCGTTGCACACCAGTCTAGAGACCCTGGAACTAGAAACAAATTTATACATAGCCATGCAGAAGGCAGTACTCATCGACACATACGATATTGTTAGAAGAGTTCTGGGATAATAATGCACAGCAGTTTTCCTCGGGAAACCTGAAAAAAAAGTTTAATATATATATACAGCATTTATCACCCTATTTTATATACTCCGCGCGAACAACACAGTATGATATAGTAGATAAAACAAGATAAGAACACAAAACACAGTACAATTATAGCGCGGAACAAATACACGCAGCTCTCGATGGATGGCAGTTGTTAACTAACTCGTCCGCGCCAGAACCCACGCCAAGGCTTCCATCTCCTCTCCCCTGTAACAGAACCACCCTCGCCAACACCTTCATCCCTTACAAGACACATTCCTCTCAGGGGTCCGACGCTACATTTTTCTTGGACTCCTAAAGGTAAAGACGCTGTTTCGGTGACGATGAGGGTTCCGATAGTACGAGTCTTGCCGGGCTCATAAAGATACATCTACTACAATATTATATATTTTACCATTTCTGTTCAATGCGTAGGCCAGAGTAGACGTGCCTTGTTGACGCTCCGTGAGTTGCTGATTTAAAAGTGCAAAAGATACATTGAAAATAAAAGTGTAAGTGTAATTATGACAAGAAATATGAACGCTGTGGTAAAAGAAGTTGTAACAACCCTTCTCTCCGATGATACATTGTTAACATCACTCGTTGATAAACTGTGTGACCGTATCAACCAGAAACTAGAGGAACAAGCGAACTACTATAAGGTCATTATTTCGGATCTTGAAATGAAACTTGATCACCAGGAGCAATATTCTCGTCGGAATTGTGTACTTATATTTGGAGTACCTGAATCCATAAATGAGAATACTGAAGACGTTCTGTGCACCCTATTTAAAGACAATATATCTTTCGACATTAAACCTGACTTGATTGACCGCTGTCATCGGACGGATAAAAAAAAGGCACCTTCTGCATCTTCATCGTCATCGTCATCGAAACCACGTCCCATCATAGTCAAGTTTATCTCCTTTCCTTTAAAATTAGATCGTTGGTGCTTGGCAGTAGGAAAAAACTAAAGGGCACTAAAATATCAATTAAAGAGGACTTAACGCATAATAGACTTGAACTACTTATGCAGCTTCATCAAAATATGGATTTAAAAAGTGTGGTCTAGTGATGGAGTGATATTCGCTCAGGTTAGTGGTACTATAAAAAGAATAACGCATGAAAATATTGCTAAAGATGAAATATAATTATCTGCTGTAATGATCACGGATGTCAACTAGTTATTTTATTTGTCTTTTGTTACTATTTTTGGTATTGATAATATATAGATCTCATTATTTTTATAATACACTTATAGTTTTAATTTATACAAATTTCTAGTTTCTGTTAAAATTTACTTTTAATGGTACTTGTTTGTGTTATTCTCGAAGGACCATAAATGATAAGAGAGCTTGTAGTGGTTCAAGTGGTGTTTATTGGAAGAATGACATTGAGACACTTCTGCGAACCCCTCAAGTAAACTGCCCTTACAAAAAGAGTGGGAGTTGGTGGGGGTGACCGCTGTGCCAATACATGACGACATATACAAAAATAAAAATATGCATCGAACAAGCCGCTCCCTTGAAGTAGGTGACAACTTCAATGTTAATAACACTAAATGAACAAGTAATACGCCTAACAAATAATTACATATTTTTTAAAGATTAAACATCAAAACATGATAGGTGTAAAGTAATATTGACACAAGAAATGTTGAATATCGTTTATAAAATTTAATTATCGC
This sequence comes from Pterostichus niger, assembly GCA_947425015.1. NCBI lineage: Eukaryota > Metazoa > Arthropoda > Insecta > Coleoptera > Carabidae > Pterostichus > Pterostichus niger. The sequence continues at coordinate 12,340,626 of OX380350.1, forward strand.
TAAGTAAACAATTTTTTTTACGGAGCGTTTTGTCACACCAGTGGTGGTTTTAACAGACACTACACGCACCTATTTCTCACTTCCGGGGTGTATGTCAATAATTCTGCCTAAACGCCACTTTAGGGGAGGCAAATTGTCATCGATTAGAAGCACCATGGCGCCAATTTTAATATTGTCGCACTGCACTTGTTGTTTTTTGGGTCGCAGCTGGAGTTCTGATAAATACTCCCTTTTCCAGCGTTGCCAGAAATGCTGATTAATCTGCTGGACTCTTTGCCAGCGTGACAGACGGTTGATGGTGACGTTTGTGAAGTCGTCCTCGGGAATGGACGCCAGCGGTGCGCCGATTAAAAAATGGCCTGGTGTCAAGACATCAAGGTCGTTTGGATCGTTGGACATGGGTGTTAAGGGTCGGGAATTTAGACAAGCCTCGACGCCCGTTAGCACCGTATACAATTCCTCGTAAGTTAGAGAGGCATCCCCTACGACTCGGCGTAAGTGATGCTTAACGCTTCGAATATTTCTTTCCCATAAACCGCCGAAATGCGGCGATCTTGCGGGAATAAAATGAAATTTTACACTTTTTGCACTTAAAAAATCACCCGTTTTTGTCTGAAATTCGGCTGAATTTAATAATTCGCGTTCGGCACCCACAAAATTTGTACCGTTGTCAGAGAATAACTCGGCACAATAACCCCTCCGAGAACTAAAACGTTTGAAAGCGGCTAGAAAGCCTTCAGTCGACAAATTTCCAACTAATTCTAGATGGAGAGCCTTAGAGGCAAAGCAAACAAAAAGCGCTACATAAGCCTTTATCTTTTTTGCATTGCGTGTGTGACCTTCCTTAATGAGGAAAGGTCCTCCGTAGTCAACACTCGAAATATAAAATGGACGTAATGGGTTTAGGCTTTCCTTTGGTAGATTTCCCATTTTTTGAAAAGTTAAAACAGGATTCGCTCTTCTACATACGCAAGAAAAAATGACCTTGCGAACTAAATTTCTCCCTCCTATGGGCCAAAATTTTTGTCTGATTGCAGCCAGAGTTGCTTAACTTCCGGCGTGCAATTCGTTTTCATGCAATGACTCTACGATTAATTTTGTTACGTGATGTTTTTCAGGTAAAACTATGGGATGCTTCTGGTCATAAGCAATGGATGCCTTTTTTATACGACCACCTACTCGTATTATATTATTCGAATCCAAAAATGGGTCTAACCTTAAAAGTTTTTTAGAATGAAGTTTTTTGTTATCCGACAATTCTATGGGAAAGGCTTTAATTTGAATATTTTTTATTGTAACCACCGTGGCATCATTTAACTCTCTTGCTGGTAATGGTTCCGCATGGTGAGTTTTTTCTTTGAGAAATTTGATAAAACGCAAGCAATATGCTATTACACGTTGCAATTTTGAAAATTTTGAATATTTTGTTAAAACTAACCATTCTGATTCGACATTCGCTAAATTAACCTTTTGTTCTGATTTTCGTTCTGATAACGTCTCAGATTCATTACCGATTATGTCTATGTTTGGCCACTGACTTGCATCTGAGAGCAACCACGACGGACCATGCCACCATAAGGTAGACTTATTTAGAATTAAAGGCGTTGCACCGCGGGATACAATATCGGCTGGATTGTCGTTTAATCGCACATGGTGCCATTCTTCAAATTTACTTGCATTTTGGATAATTGAAACACGATTACCTACATACTGTTTCCAAACATTACTCGACTGTTTGATCCACACTAAAACAATTGTGGAATCGGTCCAAAAGAATCGTTTATTGAATGAGACATTAAGTGAATCAGTAACCTTGTTTGTTAGTTTGATGAGCAAAACCGCGGCGTTTAACTCCGAGCGGGGTAATGTTACCGTTTTTATGGGAGCGACTCTTGACTTTGCACATAACAAATTTTCGGTGGTCTTACCCAGTGCATCTATTGTTTTAATATAAAGACATGCTCTATAAGCACGTGTGGAGGCATCTGAAAATCCATGCAACTCCAGGAATGAATCAGGATTCGCCGCAATAACATTTCGCGGTATACGAATGTTACGTAATTCTTGTAAATCACCAACATAATTTTTCCAATATTCTCCTAAATGTGTGGGTATAGGCTGATCCCAACCCAATTTTTCGCTCCAGATATTTTGTAATAAAATTTTGGACTTTACGACGACTGGATTGACCAAACCTAAAGGATCAAATTTTTTTGAAACAGATGATAAAATTTTTCGTTTTGTTATGGGTTCGCATGTAAAACCGGTATCTAAATTTACGTTGTATTTTAAATAGTCTTCTAAATGATTCCAATAAAATCCTAAAATTTTACAATCTACGTTTTTGTTAAAAATGTTGAGATCTGATTCGCTTTGATCATTATCATTAATGATATCTGAATTATTTGAAACCATTTGCATAAATGGAAACCCGCTGAAGATAAAATATCTGAAATTTGTTCTTTAAGTTGTAAAATTTCAGAGATGTTGTTACCACCCGTCAACAAATCATCTACGTAAAAATCTCTTTTTATTATTGATGAAGCTAGTGGATACATAATTTTGAATTCATCGGCTAACGTATGGCTAAAAAAGGAGAACAAGTCATACCAAATGTTACTCTTGTAAGTTTAAAAATTTGAATAACATCGTTAGTATCGAAGCGCCATAGAATTCTTTGATAATTTTGATCGTCGGGATGGATATGTACCATCCTATACATTTTTTCAATGTCCGCGGATAAAACATATTGATATGTACGAAATATGGAAAATAGATCCTCTTGGATAGTAGGTCCAGTTAACAAAGTGTCATTTAGACTTAAACCGTTTGAAGAAGACGCCGACGCATCAAATACAACGCGTATTTTAGGACCGTCTATCGTGTTTTTGATTACACAATGGTGTGGCAGGTAATAAGAGTTTATGCTGTCTAATTCGTTTACTGGTACCGGCACCATATGCTGTAAATTTAAGTACTCTGCCATAAAACCTTTGTAAGCCGCCGCCAACTGAGGGTTTCGCCAGAATTTTTGTTCAAGGTTTAAGTGCCTTTTAAGAGCTATATCGTAGGAATTTCCAAATTGCTTATTTTCTTTGAATGGTAAATGTACAACGAAATTTCCCATTGTATCCCTAACGGTATTTTCTAAAAAATGAGTTTCACATTTACTCTGTTCTAAAGACCAGATGTCATTTGTCTCGGTAACTTCTTCTTGTTTCCAGAATTCCTCAATTCGCGACTCTAAATTGTTATTGATAGATATTAAATTGCAAGTTATTTGATATGAACGTTCCACCGCCAATCAGCCAACCAAACCTAGAATTTTGAAATTAAGGCTAATCTTTTTCAAGTTGTTTTGGACCCTCAATTAAAATATTCCAAAGTAATTCTGCACCCAATAATAAATCAATTTCGTTAGTGAGATTAAAATCTGGATCAGCGAGTTCCATGTTTTTGGGTAGAATTAAATTATTTTTCTGAAAACTAATCGCGGGTGTAGGCTCAGTAATCTTTGACATAATTAAGTATTTAACGCCTTGAGTGTAATTGTTAATTCGCGATTTTATTTCGATAGAACTCGCTTTGCTAATTATACTTGCATGAGAATTTATTCCAGAAATAGAAGTATTAATTTTTGACGGTTCAAGATTTAGTTTTTTACAATAGTTTGATGTAATGATATTGGCTTGGGAACCTTGGTCCAGTAAAGCGCGACATTTATGTAATTGACCTTTATTATCTTTAACGTTACAGAGTATAAATCCCAAAAAAGAAATTATATTACTGGGGGATTTCAATGGACGAACGGGAAGGAAAAAAGGACACAAAGTAATAGGACAGCATGGGGAAGATGTGGTAAATGACAATGGTGAAAGATTAATAAATATCTGTGAAAGATTTGAACTAAGAATTATGAACGGATTTTTTAATCATAAGGACATTCACAAATATACATGGAGGCAACCTACTAAACATCAAAAATCTGTAATCGATTACGTAATTACAAAACAACATGGTCACATCAAGACTCTAGATGTACGAATGAAACGTGGGGCAACATGTGGATCAGACCATTATCTTCTTGTTGCAAACCTCCTATACAAATACCACACCCAACTCAAGGCAATAGATCAAAAAGAAATTCAAGAGGAAACAGAAATTTACCCGACTTACAATCTACAAAGCTTAAACACAGACTCAACGAAATTCTTATACCAACTACGTCTATGCTCCAAAATTAATGATTACAACAACACAAATAATGTAAATGAGAAATATGATTGGCTGAAACAGGCTATACACCAATCAGCACAGGAAACCTTGGGAAAAGCACGAAGGAAGGGAAAAAGAAATCAAGAATGGATAGACGACGAAATTCTCGAGCTCATAAATAATAAAAAGGAAAAGTATCACTTATGGTTAAATACAAGCACACCTGAAAATTGGGAAAAATACGTACGAGCGAGATACGAGGGTCGTTCAATAAGTCCTTAGAAAATCCAAGAGATGGTGCTCGTAGTATCGAAAATGAATTTTTTCCAGTAAGCAGCACTCCTAACTAGTCAACTGTTAGAGTTTTAGCTTTAGCCGTCACGTAGTTTCATTGTTGTTGTCAATTGTAGTAAAAAACTTTTGATTGTTTATAATAATGGATAAAAGTGAGTTTCGAGCGGTGATTAAACATCTGTATTTAAAAGGCTTAACGCCGAAAGAAATTAAAGCTGAGTTGGATGAAGTTCATGGCACATCTGCTCCTGTGTTTGCAACTGTTTACAATTGGGTGAATGAGTTTAAACGTGGCCGTACATCCACAAAAGATGAACATCGTTCCGGACGCCCTGTAGAAGTGTCTACCCCCGAAATGATTGACCAAATCCACGATATGGTTTTAAGTGACCGACGAATCAAAGTGCGCGAAATAGTTGAGGCTACAGGCATATCACAAGGCACAGTCGCTTTAATTTTGCACGAAAAATTAGGTGTGAAAAAAATCTCTGCAAGATGGGTGCCGCGGTTGCTCACAGTGGAGAATAAACGCAATCGTGTGGTGGACTCTGAGGCTGTTTTTGGGTAGAATTAAATTATTTTTCTGAAAACTAATCGCGGGTGTAGGCTCAGTAATCTTTGACATAATTAAGTATTTAACGCCTTGAGTGTAATTGTTAATTCGCGATTTTATTTCGATAGAACTCGCTTTGCTAATTATACTTGCATGAGAATTTATTCCAGAAATAGAAGTATTAATTTTTGACGGTTCAAGATTTAGTTTTTTACAATAGTTTGATGTAATGATATTGGCTTGGGAACCTTGGTCCAGTAAAGCGCGACATTTATGTAATTGACCTTTATTATCTTTAACGTTACAGAGTATAAATCCCAAAAAAGAAATTATATTACTGGGGGATTTCAATGGACGAACGGGAAGGAAAAAAGGACACAAAGTAATAGGACAGCATGGGGAAGATGTGGTAAATGACAATGGTGAAAGATTAATAAATATCTGTGAAAGATTTGAACTAAGAATTATGAACGGATTTTTTAATCATAAGGACATTCACAAATATACATGGAGGCAACCTACTAAACATCAAAAATCTGTAATCGATTACGTAATTACAAAACAACATGGTCACATCAAGACTCTAGATGTACGAATGAAACGTGGGGCAACATGTGGATCAGACCATTATCTTCTTGTTGCAAACCTCCTATACAAATACCACACCCAACTCAAGGCAATAGATCAAAAAGAAATTCAAGAGGAAACAGAAATTTACCCGACTTACAATCTACAAAGCTTAAACACAGACTCAACGAAATTCTTATACCAACTACGTCTATGCTCCAAAATTAATGATTACAACAACACAAATAATGTAAATGAGAAATATGATTGGCTGAAACAGGCTATACACCAATCAGCACAGGAAACCTTGGGAAAAGCACGAAGGAAGGGAAAAAGAAATCAAGAATGGATAGACGACGAAATTCTCGAGCTCATAAATAATAAAAAGGAAAAGTATCACTTATGGTTAAATACAAGCACACCTGAAAATTGGGAAAAATACGTACGAGCGAGATACGAGGGTCGTTCAATAAGTCCTTAGAAAATCCAAGAGATGGTGCTCGTAGTATCGAAAATGAATTTTTTCCAGTAAGCAGCACTCCTAACTAGTCAACTGTTAGAGTTTTAGCTTTAGCCGTCACGTAGTTTCATTGTTGTTGTCAATTGTAGTAAAAAACTTTTGATTGTTTATAATAATGGATAAAAGTGAGTTTCGAGCGGTGATTAAACATCTGTATTTAAAAGGCTTAACGCCGAAAGAAATTAAAGCTGAGTTGGATGAAGTTCATGGCACATCTGCTCCTGTGTTTGCAACTGTTTACAATTGGGTGAATGAGTTTAAACGTGGCCGTACATCCACAAAAGATGAACATCGTTCCGGACGCCCTGTAGAAGTGTCTACCCCCGAAATGATTGACCAAATCCACGATATGGTTTTAAGTGACCGACGAATCAAAGTGCGCGAAATAGTTGAGGCTACAGGCATATCACAAGGCACAGTCGCTTTAATTTTGCACGAAAAATTAGGTGTGAAAAAAATCTCTGCAAGATGGGTGCCGCGGTTGCTCACAGTGGAGAATAAACGCAATCGTGTGGTGGACTCTGAGGCTGTTTTGGCGCTTTTCCGTCGTAATCCTGAAGATTTTCTGCGTCGATACATAACTGTGGATGAGGCTTGGATACATTACTACACTCCAGAGACAAAAGAACAGTCAAAACAGTGGATTTTTAAAGGCGAACGGGCTCCGAAGAAGGCGAAGACGGAGAAATCGGCTAGCAAGGTTATGGCAACGGTCTTTTGTGATGCACGCGGAATCATCTTCATCGACTATTTGGAAAAGGGAAAAACGATAACAGGAGCGTATTATGCGTCGTTATTGGACCGGCTGAGCGAAGAAATAAAAGAAAAATGTCCTCATTTGAAACGCAAAAAGGTCCTTTTTCATCAAGACAATGCACGTGTGCACACCTGCGCAGTTGCGATGGCCAAAATTATGGAATTAAAGTTCCAATTGTTGCAACATCCACCGTATTCACCAGATTTGGCCCCCAGTGACTTTTTCTTATTTCCAAACTTAAAGAAATGGCTTGGCGGACGAAGGTTTACGTCCAATGAGGAGGTCATCGCCCAAACGGAAGCCTATTTTGAGGAGCTTCCGAAATCCTACTTTTTGGATGGCTTAAAAAATTTGGGAAAACGATTAGAGAAGTGTATAGAGCTAAAAGGAGATTATGTAGAAAAATAAAAAAAAATCTACCCAAAAAAAGTGTTTTTTCTACTTTTTTCTAAGGACTTATTGAACGACCCTCGTATGTAGCAAAAAAAGAAATTATTAAGAAAAAAAATGAGACGTGGCAAAATAAATGTGCCGAAATAGACAATTTTATAGGAGGAACAAGAGCAAAACAAGCCTGGGAAACTCTGAAAAATATACGACAAGACGTACGCACAACAAGCGATTTGCAAATGATAAGCACGGAAAAACAAACGAAATACTATGAAAAACTCCTGAAAGAAATCAGAAACAGATATAAAGACGAAGAAGAAACAGAAATAACGGAAGTACAGGAAATTCAACAAATTACAGTAGATGAAATGAATTGGGCACTTCGAGGAATGAAAAATGGAAAATCACCTGGTCCTGGAGGCATTTGTATTGAACTTGTCAAACACGCACCCACGCAGGTAAAAGAAATCTTAGCAGATATCTTTAACGGTTGCCTAATAAAGGGGGAAAAGGTCCCGGATGAATGGAAATTATCACACATCTCATCCATATATAAAAAAGGGGACAAAACTGATTGCTCAAACTACAGAGGAATCTGTGTCACGAGTTCAATGGGAAGGTTGTACGGACGAATAATATAGAGAAGAATTGAAGAAGAATGGGAAGATGAGGAAGAGCAGAGTGGTTTCCGTAGTGGCCGTTCCTGCACAGATAATACTTTCTGCCTACAACAATTGACAGAAAAAAGATGCAGTAGAGGACAAGAAACACACATGGTTTTTGTAGACTTAAAAAAGGCATACGATACTGTCCCAAGGAAGAAACTATGGGAAGTGTTACAGAATACCAAGATAAATAAAGTTTACCTGAGAACAATAAGAGACATATACAGAGAAAATAAAGCAGCATTAAAAGTGAAAAACCAAGTTTCATATTACTTCAAAACATCAAAGGGACTTTTACAAGGGTGTTGCTTATCACCAACCCTTTTCAAAATATATCTGCACCATGTCCTAAAAAAATGGAAAGCGAAATGTGGGAGCATGGGAATTCCAATCGACGAACAAGTTCTGCATACGTTGCTATTTGCGGACGATCAGGTAGTAATCGCCGGAGATAGGGATGACATGAGCTACATGACACGTAAATTGAAAGAAGAGTACGAAAGTTGGGGCATGGAAATAAATACAGAAAAAACTGTGTATTTAACCATTGGGGGGGGGGGGAAGCCGAAGATCTCGAATTAGAGGGAAAGGTGGTAATAAAGAAATGCTCTCGCACCAAATACCTGGGTGTTGTTATCACTGATAAAGGAAACAGTGAAGAAGAAATAAAAAATAGAGTCACGCAAGGAAAAAAAACAATACAAAAATTAAATTCCATACTGTGGAGTAAGGATATTACAAAAGAAACAAAAAAACGTATTCATAAAAGTATAGTAGAAGGAATGACATTATACGGCTCGGAAATATGGGAATTAACAGAAAAGAATCAAAGAAAACTAGAAGCGCTTGAAATGGATTCCCTGAGAAGAAGTTGCAGAGTATCCCGCCTGGAAAAGATCCAAACACTAAAATTAAAGAAATGATGAAAACAGAAGAGCAAAACATTATCCATAGAATAGAAGCTAGAAGATTAAAATGGTACGGTCATGTAAAAAGGATGGAGGACTCAAGATGGCCATATAGAATGGAAACGTGGGTACCGACTGAAAAAAGAAAAAGGGGAAGACCTAGAAAAACATGGAGAAATGGAGTTAACGAAGCCATGGAGAAGAGAAATTTAGAGGAAGAAGACGTCCACGATAGAAAAATTGGCGCCAAGGATGCGAGAAACGGTTATGAGCTGTAAAAAAACTCGCTATATATATATATTATCTTTAACAAGTAATGAAACTGTAGTTAAAAGTACTTGATTGCAACTATTTACATGAAAAGATGCTGCAGACGATGGTGCGACAAATTCGTTTATATGTAATAAAGTGTGATGTCTTTGTCTACAATCTCTACAAACCGAATTACTTCTACATGTACTGACATCATGATTAGGTCGTAGGCAATTTATGCATAATTTTGCATCTTGTGTTTGTTTTATTCTATTTGTGACATTTTTACTTAAGAATTCTGAACATTGGTAAATTGTATGGGCACCTTTACAAACATAACAGGACAATTTTTTAAAAGATATTGCATTTGTTGATAATGGATTATGATGAACTCTTTTATTTTGAAACGAATTGTTTGATGGTTTGTTCACATTATAATTTTTATGACCTTGTTGATTAATTTTTGAATAATTTGAAGGTTCTGAAGGGTGTGGTTTCAAGGCAGATACCGATTCTAAGATCTGACATCTGTTTTCGATGAAATCTAAAAAACTTTGTAATGTTGGAAGCTCTTTTTTTAATGTTGTTTGCCACTCCTTGCGAGTTGCAAAATCTAATTTTCCTACAATGATCGCGATTAGAATTTGATCCCAATGTTCAATAGGTAATTTCAAGACTTTTAATGCAGCTATGTTATTATTTACTGTATCAAGAATTTTTCTTAATTCAGTATGTGAAGTGTTATATAAAACCGTTATATTTAAAATGTTAGCTATATGTTCGTCAACTATCAATCTTTTATTTTCAAATCGCGTTTTTAATAAACTGATGGCGCTGGTATAGTTAGCGCCTTAAATTGATAAGCTGTCAATTGTCCTCAGAGCGTCGTCTTTAAGACTACGTAAATAATGGAATTTATGGATAGCTGATATGCTTGCGTCATCATCAACATGAGACTTAAATGAATGATAGAAATTGTACCAATCGCTGTGATTTTCAGAGAAAACAGGTAATGGCAAAGGCTTTAAATTAGTTATTTTTTCTGACGAGTCATTATTTTTTGTTATGTTAATAACGGTTGATGAATGATTAGTTTCAGTGCTAGTACTCGATTCTGGTTTGTATTTTAATAATAAAGTATTTATTTGTCCGATGGTATCGTAGTATTGGTTTTCTACTTTAATACGCTCATCATTGTTTGCTTCGTCCAAGGCTGCCTCATCATCATCTGATTGCAAGTTAGCCAATAAAATATTTTCGATTTCTGATTGTGTCGAGTTATAAGATTTGAAAAGTTGTGTTACATCTGTTAATCTTTGTTCTAACGTTAAATAATTGTCACCTTCTTGAAATTTAGCAACTTGATTCTGACGACGCGTAATAGCAGGTTTAGTCTGCTTACGCTCATTTTTTAAAGCGTTTACGGTAGACATTTTTTTTTTAAGTTTAATTTAATTTTGGAAAAAACAATAGAGATAAAAACGTCGAGACTTGTTTATTTTTTACGGAATAATAAAAGGAAGGGTCTGACCTTGATTGTCTTGAACTTAGACACGGCGATCGAAATGGTATAGATGCCACTGTAGGCGCCTGGGTTAGATCGCTGCTGATACGTCAATCGGGTCACTGTAGACGCCTGGATCGGATCACTGATGATACGTCAATCGGGTCACTGTAGACGCCTGGATTGAATCACTGATGATACGTCAATCGGGTCACTGTAGACGCCTGGATTGAATCACTGTACACTTAAACACCTTCACGATGTGAACGTTGATTATTCCACTCTTATCAAACAATGTTAACGCTGATTAGTATCCGGCTCGTGATGACCAAAAAATGTTTGTATTATTCTCGAAGGACCATAAATGATAAGAGAGCTTGTAGTGGTTCAAGTGGTGTTTATTGGAAGAATGACATTGAGACACTTCTGCGAACCCCTCAAGTAAACTGCCCTTACAAAAAGAGTGGGAGTCGGTGGGGGTGACCGCTGTGTCAATACATGACGACATATACAAAAATAAAAATATGCATCGAACAGTACTTAACTTTATTTTATGATACTTTTGTGGTATATCGCTGTGATAGAGATTTTGCGAAAGTTGACAAAAGAAAAGGAGGTGGAGTTATTTGTGCAATAAATTGATACTTTCAGCTCTATAGCTATTAATATTTCATTGCGGTTAAATGCTAAATTTGATTTTTTTATGCGTTAAGGTAGAACTTTCTGCCGGTAATTGGATTTACTTAATTGTGGTCTACATTCCTCCTCCAATAACAGCAGAACAGCTTAATATTTTTTATGAAACTGTGGAGTCTCTGCCCTTCATATTGTCCAAAAACTTTATTATTGTGGGCGATTGAAATATCACCCAACTTAATGAATATTATCTGTATAGTCATACTAATTCAATAATTAACGATTTCCAAGATTTCTCGAATTTCATGCTTTTTCAGTTTAATAATATTTACAATGCCAATGGTAGAATTTTGGATGTAGTCTTAGATAATTTTAACTGTACAGTTACCCATGACCTTGTTCGTTTTGTACATGAAGATCAACACCATCCTGCACTGTGCATAGAAACAAATACACAGTATCATAAAAAATACTGCGCATGTCGGACAAGGCAACCTATAATTTTAACAAAAGTGATTTCTTGTTGTTGTATAATTTAATAAAGGCTGTCGACTGAAGCGTATTATATTATTTTAAAGATGTTGATGCTGCCTTTCAGTGTTTTTATGAAAATGTCACAAGTATCTTCGACAAATGTGTACCGAGAAAGAAAAAAAATTTACGTAAATATCCACCATGGTTTACGACAGACATTATTGCAAATCTAAAAGCAAAGGAGCGAAATCGTCAGCTTTATAAAAGATTGGGACTGGAATCGAGCAAACGTGATTTTATTTATCTTCGATCAAATATTAAAAAAGACATACAAATAGCATATAAAAATTATATAATTAATGTAGAAAATAAAATTAAAACTGATCCCAGTTAAATTTGGAAACATTTCAAAATTAAAAATATGACGACGCGACTCGCTTGCCGATTTTTCTATAACGCGGCTTGCTTGTCACGCTTACAATCAATCATACGCTCCCTGGGGGGAATGAAGAGCCCGGATGGAACGGTTGAACCGCGGCTAAACTCAGTGAAGACGGGGTGAGTCGGAGAAGGGGTGATAAATCACAAAATTTATGGGAACCAGCCGGCCTGAGCCGCGACCGGTTCAACAAGAGTCTGACGGCCGACGAAAATCGGGATACGTTCCAGGAAGGAGATACAAGGGTGCACAAAATTACTAGCGGCCAGTGCATTGAGTGGATAATATAGTATATTGGATTAATAAAATAACAGAAAAGAGAGTTTTCCGTACAGTAATTTAACAATAACAAAACATTGAGTTGAACGAGAATTCCAATCAAGGCGTACAGGTAGAGAGTAATTAACGCAAGGGAAACTAGCGCAGCTGGTCGCTGGGTCCTCCCGATAGTATGTAGGACTGCGGCAGTTAGTCAAAATATCTAAGGAACACAAGGCGCGATAACGACGTATGACGGTTCGATGGTACCAGCGATCGCGATACGGGCGCTGAAATTACACAAAGCGCAGGCCCTAGCCACTATCCGACGTACTAGCTACGCGCTACGTAAAAACAACTTGTTCAAAACAAAAATGAAATAATAAAATAATAACTCGCTTGACCGGACTCTTTCAACAGAGGTAAGTATCAACAAACTGTTAACACATTACTAAATTACATACAACGTTTTTCTGCCAATTGCAGGAACAACAAAATAGATACTAACATAAAATAAATGAATATAGGGATAATATGAGAAAATGGTTTAGCTGTGACAATCGCACTGTTGACTGGTAGGTGGTGGAATACTGGAACTGCTGGGCTGACGCGGTACTCTGGCGGACAATTACGAATCGCTCCGAGATGGATCGTCGCCGCAAAGTTTCAAGATGGCGTCAATTTCAATTCAGCCGGGAGATGGTGAACGAATTACGCACGCGAATGTGATGCGTAAAATAAATGCTTCACTTGGCGTGAACTTCGCACATTCCCACAGTAAGGTTCCAGGATAGAAATCGCAACACGTACGATGTGTGCCAGGGCCACACAGATTACACAGACTTCGCAAATTCTCAGATAATCCAACAACAAGGATTAAACAACAAGAGAAGAAAAAAAACTAAAAGAGATTAGAAATTAGGCTCAAGATTAAGGGCGGAACGACACTGCATTTACTTTCTTTAATTTCCTTTAACAATTACTACTGTACTTCAGAACTATATAAAACTAATGAATCAACAGCATAAGTTACTACAATTACTAAAACTGATTTTACTTTACTTAAATAAATTGCAAACTAAGCGTTGAATGAGTTTTCATATACCTGAGTTCTTGGGCGATTTGATCCGGAACAATATCCGACGAAAATACTAAATTTTCACGTTCCAATGCTACTTTTAATCCAATACAAATTATATAAGTTTTACGAAGCAACTTTTCGCAAAACTCAATATTTAAAGCAACACAACTTCTCGATCACGATTCTAAATTTTTAATGGCTGTTAAAAGACGAAAGTCAGTAATATCCAGAAAATTCATGCATTCATTAATTACAATTTAATTGCAGTGAGGGCCCAAAATCATGAAATTTCCCGAAATGCGCTCCCGTAAATAGGGTTGCATGAACAAGGCGAAATAACAACGAGAAGGATAGCTAATGAAGAAATGAGACAACGAAAGCAGATAATCGAATATCAAATAAATGTACTCTATAATTAATCTTTAATGTACGCAAGGATTCTAATTTTAATAAAACGAACTATAGGAAAAAGTATTTGTGCTTATAATAAAACTATATCTGTATACACCAAACTTCAGAACAATTGCTGGAGTAACAACATCTGATGAACGCGCGCCAACTTCATCGCGTACTGTCACTAATTAACGAACATCAACAAAATGTGATTAACCTGAATATAACTAGCACAAATAACATTTACGTTAGATTAAACAATACAAGAACTGTTGTAAGTTACTATTATGAAAATATTAAATAATAATCTGTAACGAATTTATTGAAAACCAATTTTCAGGCTGAGAAATGAGCAGACAAATTTTGAAATTATACAAAAATAACAAAAGCGAAAACTAATCGTTACAAAAATAAGAAGAATTCATCTCGCATACCAAGTAGTATGTATCTGAATGATAATACATATGAGAATGGTCCTGAAATAGCTGACGGTTTTGCATCATTTTTTTCTAGTGTGTGTACTACGCAAAATAATACTATAAATGATATAGGTACATATTCGACAAATCGTACCATAGTTAAAATAAGTCATATTACCAGAGAAGATATTTCTGAAGCAATTAATAAACTAAAATCTAAACCAAGTTGCGGCCCACATAATATTCCATCGTATATTCTAAAAGAGTGTAGGGACATATTTGTAGAACCCCTGTACATCTTATTTAATCTCTCTTTACGAAACTGCACATTTCCATCGACATTAAAATGAGCTCGAATTTGCCCTATTCTGAAAACAGGTGATCCTTTTGAAATTTCCAATTACAGGCCAATTGCACTGCTTTCTTATATCTCAAAAGTAGACGAAAGTATTATTTATAAATACGTATATAATACGGTGTTCAAATATATCTCACCCCATCAACATGGATTTCTTAGAAAGAAATAAACTATAACGAATCTAGTTAACTTTACCGACTCTGTGGCTATTTCAATGTCTAAAAATGTTCAGGTAGATGTTATCTACACGGATTTTGCAAAAGCTTTTGACAAAGTCAATCATAGTATATTAATTCAAAAACTGTATACGGACTTTAATTTTTCTTTTGAACTTTGCCAACTTCTAACATCTTATTTATATGATCGTCAACAATTTGTTTACGTGAATGGTTTTGTTTCTAATAATTTCACAGCATGTTCAGGTGTACCACAAGGTTCAAATTTAGGCCCTTTACTTTTTCTTTTATTGCAGAGTCAGTTGAAATTTCAAATATTCTTATGTATGCTGATGACATCAAAATATTCAGAAATATTAATTCAGTAAATGATTGTGAAAATCTGCAAAAGGATATTGATAACTTAATTAGTTGGTCTCAAACTTTTGAACTATATTTTAACAAAAATAAATGTAAAATAATGACATATTCTAGAAGACATCAAAGCATAGACTATAATTATAATATGTGTAAACAAACATTGCAAAGAGTTACTGAGACTACTGACTTGGGAATAACATTTGATGACAAATTATTATTCAACAAGCATGTGTATACGATTGTAAAGTCATCATACAGAAATTTAAATTTTGTAATTAGGTGTACACAAGATTTTCAAAAAATTTCTTCCATTATGTCTTTGTACAACTGCTACGTACGATCAAAACTTGAATATTGTTGTCAAATATGGAGTCCATATTATACAAGATACAAAAATATAATTGAGAAAGTGCAAAAAAAAATCACCCGATATTGTTGGTTCAAAATAAACAGAGAATATATATGAAATTTAAATTATAATACTGCTTTATCTACTTTTTACTTGACGTCTCTTGAAAATCGAAGAAATATTTTGTGTACCCTTTTTATTTACAAACTACTGAATAACATGAAAGATGACATTAATATATTAGCACGTCTGAATTTCTGTACACCAAGAATATCCTCTAGATGTAATTCAATATTCTTCATTCAACGTTTTCAAACAAATTATGATCTTAACTCACCGACCGTGCGCATGTGCAAAACAATAAATGACTTAAATATAGAATTTGATTTATTTTTTGATAGACTCAATGTATTTAAATATAAACTGGTTACAAGTTTTGTGACTTATTAGAACATTTGTAATTTAATGAGGACCTATGTATAGTTTTCAAACTTTTAGTTGTATTGTGAATTACTTGATACTATGTATTTTTTCTGTTTTGTTTTGTTTCTTTTTGTATTTCTACTCTATTTTGAATTAATATTTTATGTATTTTTTATACATCCTCTGTAATTATGATTATACTGGATGTCTCATTTTACATTATCTTATTGAATATCTCGAAATGAAAGCATTTTACCGAAAAGTATGCCGAATCATAATCGTCATGGTTTTGAGGGGGACATCGGATTTTGACAAAATGGCCCCCTTAGCCCCCCAAGGGAGACCAGAAGGGGGTCAACTTAAAAATTTAAAATGGGAACCCCTATTTTTTATTGCAGATTCTGAAAGAGCGTTAAAAAGTATGTAGGTTTTATCCGGATACTTTTTTTCAATTTCCAACACGAAATAACCCTATTAAAACACTTAATTTACAATTAAATTAATCACCAATCAGTAAACTTAACATGAAAATTCTTGATGAAATCAAATCATTCATAATTAGTTTATTTAATGTCATGTTTTCGTCCCCCCCCCCAGTGTTAGGGATTGATATTTTCAGAAATGTAGGTAATGATTGAAACACCAAATGTGAGTATTTATAAAGTTATTGACACAATATTAATTCACGAATATTTTGCACGAAAATCGTACTTTCACGATTACAGCGCCACATGTTGGAAATTAAAAAAAAGTATCCGGATAAAACCTACATATTTTTTAACGCTCTTTCAGAATCTGCAATAAAAAATAGGGGTTCCCATTTAAAAAATTTAAGTCGACCCCCCTCCCGGCTAAGGGGGCTATTTTGTCAAAATCCGATGTCCCCCTCAAAACCATGACGATTATGATTCGGCATACTTTTCGGTAAAATGCTTTCATTTCGAGATATTCAAGAAGATAATGTAAAATGGGACACCCAGTATATCCTGTAGAGTGGTTAATAAATAAATAAATAAATAAATTGATATATAACATCGATTTGAGTAAAATTTGTAGGTAAAAATGGAAACCATTGTTGCAAAGGTTTAGCTTTATAATTCATCGAAGTTTCTTTTAAATGCTTACTCCAATACCATTCTTTATAGAAAATATATACCTAATTGTTGTTTTATAATTAAAAATGTTTTTAATGTGGAAATGTTTAAATGACATAAATTAGGAGGTAATGTGTTTTGTGACTTTGATAAAGGTGGTAACAGCGTTGTTGTTTTTAGTGTTCTTAATATAATTGTTTTTATTGTTGGCTGTGTTGCAACAACATTTTCACCATATAATTTTATATTCTAACCTAACTTAAGACCACGTTTTCAAACTATATTTTCTAAATTGTTTAAATATTATTGTTAATTTCATTTACTATTATCATGGATAATTTTCTGTATAACTGTTATATATTTTACTTACATTATTTTATGTACATCATAGTTTTAGCTTTATTATTTTCTTTTTTGATATATTTATATTATGTATGTATACTTATTTATGTATAATTTTCAGCTGTTGCCTGATGATGAACATAGTTTCGAAATCGATCGCACAAACCATATAATTAATATATTATAAAATTCAGTTTGTTTATTTACACTCAGCCTTTCATCTAACCCATAACATATTTTACTTTATATTTACCTCGAACACCTCATCCAAAAATTATATTGCCATTTCTTCCTCTTCCATTTCTTCGTTATCTGCCATCTCCTCTACATTTTCTTCTCCTACAAAGATACCCGCCCGATCTTTTATAAAATCCCGAAAGTACAGCAGAGCTTCGAAGCACCAAAATTTCTGAGTGTACAGGCTGCTCATTTTTGAATCAGCCAGTTTCCTGCATTCATCAATAAACTGGTTCCGAAGACCCTGATATTTTCTTTTGCTATCTTCAGCTGTAATGCAAATTAATAATTACTTCAATGTGTACAGAATAACTGCTTGAATATGTTTATTACCAGTAACATCTGAATGAAACTGTGCTACGGTAAGCACCATTTCATCTAACACGTCTCGAGTCACCTTCTTGTTATGATATTGAGGAGACTAAGGATCGTACAAACAGGGATTTCTTTCGTACACATTTATTAACGCCATCATGGCTTCTCGACTCCATGACCGATTTAAACTACATATAAATTTATGACATTAAAATATTTTATTTATAAATAACATATAATAAACTTACCTCATATTTAATTACAATAAATCAAACGAACAAAATAACAATACTAATTATAACAAAAGAAAAAAACTAAATTTAAAATACCGCAAAATTTATACAACTTATATATTAAATATAAAAAGAACATAAATACAAAATATTAAAAAAAAACAAACTAGATAGAACTAAAATATTGGTAGAAATAAAAAAAAATACGATAAAGTTGACAAACAAAAACCAAAATGCAAACCCACGCTAACTTGAAATGAGACACAAAAGATTCGAGTGAAATGAGATACGTTCGTGTTATCATAATTCGTGCTAAATCAATGTTTGCTTCCAACAGTTTTAAATTATCTAATCCGAGTAAGATATCAAAATTATTATGAAAGTGAAATAAATGATATTTTAATATAATGTCGGTTTTATGAAATAATTTTGAACATGGCAACAAAACGCTTAATTTTTCAATGGAAGTTCCATGAGCTGTTGTTATTTGAAACGGATCGTTTTTAATTTTTGACTTAAAATATGTTTCTGCAGTTTCTGGATTTATAAATGAATGCGTACTGCCTGTATCAATTAACGCTTTTATATTAAATGCTGGAAAGATGATGAAGGGTAATTCACTTTGATTTTGTGACAAATTCATTAATTCTATGTGGTTTCCGACGCTACTAATTCTAAAACAGGATCTGGGTAAAATTCTGGTTCCAAATTATCAGGATTTGGATCAGGATCTTGCTCATAGGTAATGTCATCGTATTCGTGTTCGTCAGTTGGTATTTCGTTTATTTCTGTGTTATATAGTTCTTGAGGACGATAAAAGTTTGTGTTTGATTTTGGTGTAAATGTGTGTGTCGTGCTAACTCTCATAGGCGTCTGTTTCGGAAATTTCTGCTGTGAATTAAATTGTGGTCTGAAAACATTTGTTTTCACGTTTTGTGTTGGAGGTTTGTTTGTTGCAAAATTATGATTTTGTCTTTGTGCTGGGTGTGAGTGTTGTGCTGGGTATGAATGTTGTGTTTGTGAGTGTTGTGGTTGCCAGTATTGTGGCTGTGAATGTTGTGGTATATTTCTCAAGAGTGGTGATCTGCCAATATTATTATAAAAACTTTGTTTTGGTTTAAACTAGGTTTATTATTGAATTTTTGTAGCGATCTTTGTGTTGTTTCTAGCTGAAAATCATTTGTCAGCATGTTTAATGCTTCGTTTAGATCTTTTGGATTTTTGGTTCTCATGAGATTGCCCAAGGGTTCTTTTAGCCCTCTAAATAAAATTCTTAATGCCAAACCACGAAAATAAGCTATTAGAATTTTTGCTTCGTCTACATGGACGTGATTTGTTAAGTACGAAATTTGTAAATTTAATAATTCTAAAACTCTATTGTAAAATTCGAACGGTGATTCGTTCGTTTGTTTAATTTCACAAAGTTCGATGTTTAGGGTGTAATAATCTCTCTGAGTAAGTATTTACTAGAGCAGTTTTTACGTCTGCCCATGTGGTAATAGTACAACTAGCAATATTGACTGCGGCGTCGCCTTTGATCTTAGCGAGAATACTTGACATGAGATACTCATTTTGAAAGTCATTTACATCGTTGTTATTGTAAAATTTGTTAACTAACTTTTCGCATATTTCAACGAAACGCGGGAGAAGTTTATTATCTCCGAAAAATTCAGGAATCATATCAATGTATTTTCCTTTTAAAATTGGGGTTGCCATTTCTCTTAAATTTAAATTATTAATTTGATTAATTAAAGATTGATCAAGGATAATACTTAATTGAGATAAAATAAGTGAGTTAGAGGAACTGTCTAAATCTGTACTTGAATCTGATTTTGAATCTGTTTCAATAATAACTCTAAGTGACATAAGTCCTTACAGAAAGAATATCCGTTGGTCCATTGGTCTCTGCGACAGAAACGTGTGGATGTAGACGGGACTCTGTGTGCAGCAGGGTCTGGATAAGCTTGGTTGCTCCGTCGACGTTCTTGGACGTGGTTCTTCTGTAGGTTTTTCTTGATACTCGATTAATCGTAAATACGAAACGAAAATTGCGATAATTATTCGTTTGAGTGTCCTACCGACTGCGCCAATTACGAAACTTGAATTGAGATTCGAGTTTAAAAAACAATATTTCACACTAAGATTTATTATGCACATTCAAAAGTAGATCTTTACAAAACAGAGGTCAATTCTTAACTAACTACATTGTGAGAATACAACATAAAAAATGAAATATGACTACAGCTACTAGTGTGGGGATTCTTGCGGATTCAGCGTCTACTATGGAAATAGTGGTTCGCTAACGTATATAAGTAACGTAAACGTGATTTACGGTTACAATAAAAAATTATTTATTATTTGACAACGAAAGATTACATTAGATTTTTCATACAAGTTGATACTTCAATCTCTCAACAGTAACTGACTTACAAATGTGAATACAGAGTACAGGTTGTGTTAAAAGTGCTTATGCACACATAGTATAATATAACATATTGTGGGGAAAGAGAGTGGTGACTGTGCCTGGAATGTGCAGCGGTCGGCGGTTCTCATGGGAACGGGTGCTCTAACTCCTCCCTCCTTAGAATGGAACATCGTCGGGGATGTTCAACTGATGATTTCGGGGTGAAGGCCCTGGCTGGAGTTCTATGGGTTGATCCTTGGATGGTCGTTTCTTCTTCTGAAAGAACCTTCTTTTGGCAATAACTGCGAAAATAATTGTACTAGTAATTGAAACAATGACATATAGAGTTATAATGTCCTCGATGTCTTAATTTTCTTGGATGTTTTCGAATTTGTTTATAGGTGACATCAGATCTTGAACATTTGGATGTTGATACTCATCGTCGGAATTATGGAATTTGGCTTGTGTTTAAATTGATTTGAAAATCTTCTAAGATGATTGATTTGCCGAAAGTAAGTCTCGAAATTTTTTGAAATTTGGTTTTTAAATTTCAATTGGCATTGGTGGATGTTTCCTTTTGTACGTACGCCGTTCAGTGATTTAATATGATCATCAGAAGTTTTTTAAAAGATAATTTTTATTTGGTATGGTGGTTACAAATTCAGTCTAGTATTTGGTTGGGGGTGAAATAAGGTGAAATAATTTGGAATTCAGTTTCGTGGTTAATAGGGATTTCTAGAAAATATACAATTTTATTTAAATTTAGTTTGTAATTAACTGTTATTAATTTTTCAAATTCTAACATATTTTCGAATGTTGGCTCTAAAGGGAATTCATTATTATGATAGTTGTAATTTTTATTTAGTTCTAAATAGGAATCGTTTAATTTTATAATGATAGGGTGCATTGTGTGTAATTTGCAAAAAGTTAATAATTTTTCTGATTGTAAAGTACTAAAAATCATACTGAATACGTTGTTTAGTTGTAAATATCGTGAATGGTTAATTTATTTAATTGCTGAGTTCCATCAATAACTATGTGCATTAGCTATTTAATTTTTTACTTAAAATTTTTTTTCATTATGCTTTATTGTTACAATGGTTTGATTAAATTCTCCTATTAACTGATGGTTAACGGAGTATAGATTTTTTAGTTGATCGATTAATTTGTGTTGGTTTGTTTTCAAATGATTCGAAATTTTATTATATCTTTTTTTTTCATCTTCCGTATCTAAATTTAAATAGTGGATCCTAATCTATTTACTATTCCTCTTTTATATCTAGGTTTTTCGTAATTAACAATTAAGTGACTAAACTTATCATCTATTGATTCTACTGTATAATTAATTATTTTATCGTGGTTAATAGAGTCTGTTAGGGTAACATTGTTTATGTGTATTGTGTGTTTGAGATTGTTGTGTTGTGTTTTTAAGTTATTGTACTGGTCGAATTTAGTTTGTTAATTGTATTCTGTAGTGGATTTTGCAGGGGATTTTCTATAGGTGGCGGGATACGGCTTAATGCATCAGCGTTTGTATTCAGTTTACCTTTTTTATAAATAATTTCATAGTCAAATTCTTCTAGCCTCAAGCGCCATCGAACTAATTTGGAATTTGGTTCCTTGAGTGAAAATAACCACTGCAATGGTTTGTGGTCCGTAATGACTTTAAACTTTCTGCCGAATAGATAAGGCCTGAAATATTTGGTCGCCCAGACAATAGCAAGTAATTCCTTTTCAATAGTGGAATAATTTTGTTCTGATTCGTTAAGTGTTCTACTGGCAAATGAAATAGGTAAATCTGATCCGATAGTTCCTTGTGATAACACAGCACCGATAGCATAATTGCTTGCGTCCGTCGTAAGGTTGAATGGTTTGGTAAAATCAGGATATTGGATGATTGGTTCGTTGACAAGGAGATTTTTACATGTGTCGAAACATGCAACATACTCGGGATTATTAATATCTATTTCTGCTCCCTTTTTTAAGCATTTAGTAAGGGGCTTGGTGATTTTTGCGAAATTTTGAATAAATTTTCTGTAGTAACCTAGTAAGCCTAGGAAACCTTTTATCTGTTTTGTAGTTTTAGGAATTGGGTAATTTTTTATTGCCAAAATTTTATCCGGATTAGGCTTGACGCCTTCAGGGGTGACTACATGACCTAAGTACGCTACCTCTTTGCATAGGAATTCAGATTTGTCAAGCTGAATTTTTAAGTTAGCCTTTTTAAGTCTATCAAATACCGCGCGCAAACTTTCAATGTGTTCTTGCAGGCTCGTACTAAATATAATTACGTCGTCGAGATATACGAGACAAATTTTATTCAGTAAATTTCTTAGCACATTGTCCATCACACGTTGGAAGGTGGCGGGCGCATTTTTTAGTCCGAACGGCATTCTTAGGAATTCATAGTGTCCGTTTTCGGTGGAAAATGCAGTTTTTGGTACGTCATCATCGTTCATTTCAATCTGGTGAAAACCAGAGGCCAGATCTAAAGTTGTAAAATACTGGCATTTGCCGAGTTTATCTAAGAGTGTTGTTATATTGGGGATGGGATATTTGTCATCAATGGTTTTTTCATTGAGCTTGCGGTAATCAATGACCATCCGCCATTTTTTCTTCCCGGACGCGTCTAATTTTTTGGGGACGATCCACACGGGAGAGGACCACGGTGAATGCGAAGGTCTGATAACGTTTTGCTCCAGCATTTTGTCTATCTGTTCTTGTACTTCTTGTCTGTGTATTTCTGGGTATCTGTATGTCTTAGTATAAATGGGTAGTTCGTCCTTAGTCCGTATATGGTGTTTAACATTGTTTGTGAATGATAAGGAATTATTGTCAGTATGGAATATGTCAGCGTGTTCTTTAATTAAATTTGTAATGGCAGATTTCTCTTCTGAATTCATGTGTTGAGTTCTAATTAGAGATAGATCGAAAGGAGGTTTTGGATTTGGACGACTAAAATTTATGTTGTTAATTTCAAATTGTTCAAGTGGTTCAAATAAAATATTGTTATCTATACTATTTATGGTTAACTCTGATTCATTTGGATTTATTATCGGGTAATAAAAGGAATGATTATCAATTTTTGCAATACCTTCTGGTATTATAGCATTAGAAATTTGAGATTTTGGAATAAATACTTCCGCGTTATCAATGCAGTTAGTATAAAATTTTATTATTTTCTCGGACTTAGGTGCTACTTGTACGTAGTGTGGACGCGGCTTTAGCTGATGATAGTGAATGTTTATCTCGCATGCCGGTGTTCTTATCTTATCGTTTACTAGGTCAATGGTTGCTTCTATTGTTTTAAGGTTGTCGAGTCCTAATAATATGTCAAATTGATCATGGAAGTCGAAAAGATGATATTTGAGCATAGTATCTGATTTTTTAAATAATTTTGAACATGGCATAAATAAACTAAAATTTTCAGTGGATGTACCATGTGCGGTGGAAATTTTAAAAGGATCATTTTGAATTTTGTTTTTGAAAAACTTGTGTGCGATATTCGGTTTTATAAAAGAGCGTGTACTACCTGTATCAAGAAGGACTTTTAAATTTTGTTCAGGGTAAATAATGAATGGTAACTCGCTTTGATTGTTAGTTAAGTTCATTGATTCAAATTCTGTTCCGAGGCTATGAGTTCTAAAAAATTACTCGAGCTAGATTTTTGTTCGTGTTCTTGGCTATCGTTGTCTGATTCTGGTTCGTAGATAAGAGCGTTATTTTCATCGTAATATTGTTCGTCATTATATTCCGTAATTTCTGTGTTATACAGTTGTTCGTTTGGTCGTGGTTGTGTTTGGGGGTAATGTCGTGTGTATTGTTGCGGTCGAGCTTGATTGTTGTAGCCTGATGGGCTTGGTCTGGGTACGAATGATTGTCGAGTGCTGACACTCATTGGAGTAGGATTTGGAAATTGTCTATTGGGATTTGGATTAAAAACATTTTGTTTGGGTGATTGAATTTGGTTAAACGGTTTGTTTATTGAGTTTTGAGGATATGGATTATGTTGGTATGTTAATTGTGGTGTTTGTGTAGGTGTGTATCTGAGTTGTGGTTGTTGATATCTGAGATGTGTGTTTGTGTGAATGAAATGTTTTGGTTTTTGTAGTGTGTGTGTTTTGTTTTGTGCGCGTAAACAACTTTCAATTTGAAAATCGTTGGTGAGCATGTTCAATGCTTGGTTCATGTCTTTAGGATTCTTTGTGCGCATGAGTGTACCTAGTGGTTCTTTTAAACCGCGAAGCAAAATTCGCAGTGCGTACTGCCTGAAATATTCGGCAAGTACTAAAGCTTCGTCACCTGAGTTATTTAAAGTGACGTAGGAAATTTGTAAGTTTAGTAAATCTTGTATTTTATGGTAAAAATCGAAAGGTGTTTCACTATTTTGTTTTAATTCTGTTAGTTCTATTCCGAGAGTATAGCAATCTCTTTTATCCGAATAGGAATTTACTAGGGCTGATTTTATACAAGACCATGAGCTAAAGTTGGAACTAGCTAAGTTTACGGCAGCATCTCCTTTAATTTTTGAAAGAATGGTCGACAACAGATATTCATTCTGAAAGTCTCCCGGTTCTACTGTATTAAAAAATTTAGTTAATAACTTTTCGCAGATTTCAATAAATCGCGGTAAGAGTTTAGGGTCCCCGTGAAATTCGGGAATCATATCTAAGTATTCTTTTTTCAATACTGGAGTAGCCATATTTATATTTAAATTATTAAATT
The DNA here is from genome assembly GCA_947425015.1 of Pterostichus niger. Classification (NCBI taxonomy): domain Eukaryota; kingdom Metazoa; phylum Arthropoda; class Insecta; order Coleoptera; family Carabidae; genus Pterostichus; species Pterostichus niger. The sequence continues at coordinate 12,365,967 of OX380350.1, forward strand.
CTTCTAATAAAGTTTCAATGTTATTTTCTATAGGATTATTATTAAGGGATGAATTACTGGAAGCAACTGAATTTGTATCCGTATCTGAATCTAAATTTAGTTGAATGATATCACTGATAGACATAAGTACTTACAGGATAAACATCAACTTGTCCATGGGCTCGGCCGTGACGATTCCGTGGACTGGTGTCGGCTTCCGGCGTTCTGCGTACAGCTGGGCTTCCGTCGGTCTCTTCTCGTACGATGTTCTCTCGTAGCGTGATAGAGCTGGATTTTTGGTGTACAGCAGGGCCTTCTGAAGATCTCTTCTTACACGATATTCACTCGCGATGTGACAGAGTCTTTGCGACGATTTTTCGTTGAAAATTTTAATACTCAGTTAATCGTTGAAACGAAACGTGATTTTTTGATATTTGTATTAATCAATAATCCGTCTGAGTATCCTACCGACTGCGCCAGTAACGTAAACGTGATTTACGGTTACAATAAAAAATTATTTATTATTTGACAACGAAAGATTACATTAGATTTTTCATACAAGTTGATACTTCAATCTCTCAACAGTAACTGACTTACAAATGTGAATACAGAGTACAGGTTGTGTTAAAAGTGCTTATGCACACATAGTATAATATAACATATTGTGGGGAAAGAGAGTGGTGACTGTGCCTGGAATGTGCAGCGGTCGGCGGTTCTCATGGGAACGGGTGCTCTAACTTATATATATATATATATATATATATATATATAAATTAATTTATTGATCGCTGATATTTACTTTTTAAAAATAAGTTTTATTCGCTTTCTAAGACAGTTTACAACTTTACTCTTTTGGTGTTAACTACAGACTGAAGGTTTACATGACATGTTACTACATTCTAGGCTACAATAGATAAGAGCAATCCGATTCCCCTGGGAATGGCTGTTGCTTGGTAATGTGCTGAAGTCGGGGTTTCTGGTCAGGTAACACCTCCCTCCTTAACAAGAAACTCTAGGGTGGAATGACTTGAATTTCGTCGACAGCCCTGTGGATGTCTGGAATCTTTATTATCTGCAACATTTTTGTTTTGATTAATTTTATAACACAATATAATATTATTATTGCAGAGAAGATGATGATGTAGATGGTTAGCCCTCTTGAATAATTATCGATGTGAAGATTGATTGGATCATTGGGAAGTTCTTGCATCTCTTGCAGTTGGACTTTGTGTAGTTTGTCGAGGGATAATTTGTCCAGATTTAGTTCTTCGACTTGTGCTCTTGTTACATTTCGCATGTTGATTGTTTCCAAGTTTAATGGGTGACCTGGTACTGTCTTCAATTTGTTTGAGTAGACGTAAAACGGTGTTTATATATATATATATATATATATATATATATATATATATATATATATATATATATATATATATTGTAATTTTAACCCTTTATTTTTTCCCTGAAACAGAATAAAATGTATGTGTTATAAATACAAAATATTTGGTTATATTTACCAGTAATTCCGACCAGCGCAACCTTTCTTCTTCCCTAAACGCTCGATTTTGCCGCTTTAGGGCCCCGTTCTTCTTTCTTTGCATCGTGATGGACATCTGTCTTAAAATGACCCTGTTTTTCGTAGCCTCCATAGGGTCATACATCGTTTCATCGCAGTCGTCCCAATCTTCGTCTGGATCGATAACCGGTTGCTGATGTTGTTTTTCATGCTGTTCCTGTTCTTTCTGGAGCCTACTTTCTATCCGCTCCCGCCTAATAATTGCCAAGGAAATACATACACATCAACCTTACATATCGTCTACGTTCAACAACAACGATGAAATTCGAATTCTCATACAGAAACAGGATATCCTCACGCAGCCCAGTGATAGTGACATCGTGATCGAGGGTAAATTGTTAAAAAAAGGATGGAACAAAACCACCCGCTGCGTCTAAATTTACAACAAATGGTATATTATATTTATTTGACGAAATACGTTATGAATTAAACGGCATTGAAATTGATAAATGTCAAAATGTTGGCATTACAACAATGAAAGGTTATGTTTCATTAAATGCGGCACAAAGTGGAAAGCTTGAGAATGCTGGGTGGAATCCCTAGTTTGTGACTGATGAGGAAGGAAGATTTAATGTGGTAATACCTTTAAATATGACTCTTGGCTTTGCAAAATTTTATGGAAGAGTTCTGTTGAACATTAAACATGAACTTGTTGTCATAAGGTCAAAAGTCGATTCCAACTCATATGTTAGCAGTGAGGAACTTAAAATAAATATTTCAAAAATTTCTTGGCGTATGCCGTACATTTTGTTTCTGATAAGAAAAAACTTCGATTCCTTAAACGACAAGAAAAAAAAATAAGCCTGTTATGTAGTGGATTTTCCATAGGTGGCGGGATACGGCTTAATGCATCAGCGTTTGTATTCAGTTTACCTTTTTTATAAATGATTTCGTAGTCAAATTCTTCTAGCCTCAAGCGCCATCGAACTAATTTGGAATTTGGTTCCTTGAGTGAAAATAACCACTGCAATGGATTGTGGTCTGTAATGAATTTAAACTTTCTGCCGAATAGGTAAGGCCTGAAATATTTGGTAGCCCAGACAATAGCAAGTAATTCCTTTTCAATAGTGGAATAATTTTGTTCTGATTCATTACGTGTTTTACTGGCAAATGAAATAGGTAGATAGTTCCCTGTGATAACGCAGCACCAATAGCATAATTACGTGCGTCCGTCGTAAGGTTGAATGGTTTGGTAAAATCAGGATATTGGATGATTGGTTCATTGACAAGAAGATTTTTACATATGTCGAAACATGCAACATACTCGGGATTATTAGTATATATATCTGCTCCCTTTTGGAGCTTGGTGATTTTCGCGAAGTTTTGAATAAATTTTCTGTAGTAACCTAGTAAACTTACGAAACCTTTTATCTGTTTTGTAGTTTTAAGAATTGGGTAATTTTTGATTGGCAAAATTATATCCGGATTAGGCTTGACGCCTTCAGGGGTGACTACACATGACCTAAGTACGCTACCTCTTTGCATAGGAATTCGGACTTGTCAAGTTGAGTTTTTAAGTTAGCTTTTTTAAGTCTATCAAATACTGCGCGCAAACTTTCAATGTGTTCTTGCAGGCTCGTACTAAATATAATTACGACGTCGAGATATAATTTTTTTTGTTTTTTTTTTATTGTTTATTAATTTACAATCTGTCGCATTTGGACAATAAGCAAATGGTATAACATTAAGTTAACAAGAGGGGGATTATGTCCATTGACATTTACCCTAACACAAAATTATAAATTTTATAATCTATATGGTAAATCCAGAGGATTACATTTTTTTAGTCTGTTATTACTTATGCTATTGTCTAATAAATTTAATGCATTGTTGTTGGGATGGTTTTCCAGTTTGTTGATGTATTTTTTGCTTCTAAGTCTTGCTTCTTCCTTTACTGTTGATATATTGAGGTCATTTTGTATTGTTTTATTTGAGATATACCACGGTGCATTTATAATAGTTCTTAATGTTTTGTTTTGAAACCTTTGTATAATTTCGATGTTGGATGTACTAGCTGTTCCCCATAATTCAATTCCGTAAGTCCAAATTGGTTTCAGAATCGTTTTGTAAATAAGGATTTTATTGTTTGTGGACAACTTCGACTTTTGTCCCAATACCCAGTAAAGATTTCTAAATTTAATGTTTAACTGCATTCTTTTCGTTTTAATATGTTGCTTCCAGGTTCGTCTTCGGTCTAGTATCAGGCCTAGGTATTTAACGTGTTCAACTTGTGGCAGGTTTTTATTGTTTAATTGAACTACTGGACATGTCTCTTTTTTCAGCGTAAACGTGATGTGAGCTGATTTGTTTTCGTTTACCCGGATACGCCATTTATTTAGCCATTCTTGCACTTCGGTTAGGTGTTCTTGAAGCCCCTGTGATGCGGCTTCAGGATTTTTGTTTGTTGATAATATCGCTGTGTCGTCTGCATACGTTGCAATGGTGGTGTGCGCTTTTATTGGTATGTCCGCGGTGTAAAGAGTATAGAGAATTGGCCCAAGAACGCTACCCTGGGGCACGCCTGCTTTAATGGGTATTAGTGATGTGTATTCGTCTTTATATTTTATTTGGAAATATCTGTTACTAAGATAAGATTTTATTAGTAAGTTTATATTACTTGGCAGGATATGTTTTAATTTAAGATATAATTTATGTTAATAAAACCAAAAACAATCTTTTTAAAATCGACTTTAAATTTTGAAACAAGAGCGACTTAACTCGTTGAGAGCTGAGTTCATAGTGACAATGAAAGTATAATCTAACATATAACAGTGGGGGTTTACAATCTTATTCCTAGAAGTAAGATTAAGAACAAAGGAAATATAATCATGCTGAGTAAGGGTTCTCAGATGATTAATATGTTATCAATAAATCAACTATATAAATCCTCCCCTATCAGATGTGAGCGTCATCTGGAGGATTCAGTTCTTGCAGGGAAATACTTACTAAATTTCTTTTATTCAACAGTTGTTAATCTTTCTTCTAAGTAATATTAAAATTAATATAATAATAATTATTACTATCATAACATACTTTACAATATTATGATTATTTATATGAGGAATTTCTTTTACAGGTTCTAACATATGTCAAACTATTTACATTTCTTTAATATTTTGTAATTCTATTTCAGAATTTAACTTTTTATTTTGACTAATATTAAATTTATAATCAGAAACTATTATTGGTTCTCCACTATAAACATTATTTATCAGCTATTTATTATTTATTTTACACTCATCATTTCTTAACAGAAATATTCCTCTTAAATTTTTATATTCCTCATATTCGTTTTAACACTTTATATTTATTTTTTCATTATTCAAATAATACAATATAAATTAATAATATTACTTATTTCTAACAAATTAATTATATTATTACTTATCTTAATCTAATTACAATTAGTGATATCTAGATTAAAGATAACTTGATAATCACAATCAGTTTTAATAATAACTTCATTATTACGTGGTTGCAGAAATATTGTATATTTATTTTCTTGCAATCACCTTGCACTAAGTACTACTTATCACTTTCTTTTAGCAGTAGATGTTCATTTTGAAATATTGTTGACACTTCACCATGTTGTACAGTTGGTACAGGAGTGTATTGAAGCAATTCTAACTCCTTGTCAAGGTATAATGGCACTAAGATTAAATCCGTGGTTTCGGAGAAAAAGGGGATAAGTCTAGTTTTAACAATATCCAGTAGAATTGATTAAAGTTCTAAAGTATCCTGTAAATCAGTTTTATATCAGAATCTTACCATTTTTTCGAATTAAATATATTCTATAGTAACGCTTGATATCCAATACTTCATTATTCTGCTGGATTTATAGTTTAGCCAAAAAGTAGTACTTATCCCCTTTTGATTGAGCAAAAAATGAGTTATCCCTTTAGATACTAATTTTCAATTTTGAAATTAATTTTAATTTAATAAACTAGACAACAAAAGGTGAAACGAAATTTTTTTTAACGATGTAAATATACAGCTAAATAATAAAGAAACAAATACATACAATATATATTTACATAATATCATAAAATAATAAAATAACAATAGTTATTATTTTGTTGAACAACGAGTGAACGAGTAGTTTAATCTCCTTCATCAGATGATACTATATCTGGGTGAGTATCAGGTATTTTTTCATCTGTAAGTAAACTTTTGTAGAAGTTCCAGAGCACATCAGAAATAAACGGAAGAAGTTGCAACAAATTTGCTTTTTTTTCGCTGATATCTGTACCGGTCCATTGTACTGTAAAGATGCAAATAATTTTCCATCACGTCCTCGTTTTTTGAATGACAACTTCTTATATTCACCCTCTATTTCTGTTTTATAAAACATTGCTCTTGGTTCATCTTTCGTTACCATAAATTCCCGTACATTACGCCAGTAGAAATATTGCCCAGCTTCACCTTTCTTTTTAATTTGCAAATCGGTTTTTATTAGTGTAGCATAATCAAAAAAGTCTTGTAGTGTCATTTCTATCACTTTAAAGGGATTATTCTTGCCTGTACATCGTACCAGTTGGTACCAATCGCGTGGATGATGTATTGGTGTTGTGTACGTTTCTTATTTTTTTCAATCAAAGTGTGGTCTCCGTCGCATTCCATATGTGTATGGCCGGGAACTTTCAATAACAACAAAATACGTTGCGACAACATGGCTATTCTTATTTTGTCCTGTACAAGAATCAGAATAGAAAGTAATTTCTTCGATATCTGGTGGCAGTGTAAGAAGATATTGTCGAACACAAGACGCTATTTGATTAGCTCCTCGCTCTGCTATTGCTTCATGCCACATAAAGCAATATGCTTGGTTGTCATCACAATCATGAATGGTTAAATTGAAAGTCCAAATTATATATTTATTCTTAAACAAAGCTTTTAAAAAAAAATATTCATTTAACAGCTCTCAATACAGGTGCTTACACTTGAAGCGTTCACAAAGATCTAATTCTATTCTACACAACTACGAATATGATTGTAACCTAATACATAAGATAAACTGGTGTTATCTCCAGACATGCTGATGGATGTGGGAATGGGTTGGATGTACTGACATAACTCCTCCACCCCTAGATGGAAGCTTCCCCTGGAAGTTGAATTTCCCTGGTTGGAATGTTGGTTTCCTTCCTCTTTCTAATCTTTATATTTTTACAACATTTATACAATATTTTTATTAACATTGCTATTACGATTATAACACTTATATAAAGAATTACATAATTGTAATTTACAGTTTCATTTATTACTGGATCTATTTCATTTAACTTTTCTACATGAAATTTCATTTCTTTTAAGTTTTCTAGCTGTATTTCTTTATTTAATTTATTTGTATGTTTAATATTTTTTATCTCATAATTTCCAAAGACAATAGGAGATCCAATCTGATTTAAGTTTAACATAGTTACACCATTTATCTTACATTTATCCCAAGTAACAATTTTTGACTTGTTTGGTACAGTAACTATTGTCTTGCTATTATAACGTTTTCATCGCTACAGATTAGTTGTGGATCAGTTATTGAAACAAAATCATATTGTGGTCTTAACTTTGAGTTTTGAAAATGTTTTTAATACCTTATAAATAAGTAAGCTATTACAGTCCAGCAGCAAAACGTTTTTATAACTAATGCGATATCCAAATGCTTTGTAGTTATTTCTAAATAGTCAGGAAAACGTTCTCGGTTTTACATATACAACTCAATTATGGGCAAAATATTTTAGCATTAATAAATATGTATAAGAGCTTGAATAACTAAAATATTACCCAGCTACTGTTCTTCTATTAATATAAAGTTTTTTTTTTTTTGCTATAGATGCTAAAATATTTTGGACAGTATTAGATACCTTCTTTAATCTTGCTAGGTTATAAATACGTTTTTATGTCCATAAATTTACCGTTACATTGTGGTCATTTTATTTTCAAAGATTCCTGAAATATAAACTCTGCCTGACAGTTCATAGTGCAAAATGGCGCAGCTTGTAATTGATCTTAAGTCTTTAAAAAAAATTAAACATACGAGTAGCACAAGTTACTACAGAAAAGTGCAGCAGCGTGTACAAATAAATAAAGAACATGTTCTTCAGTTATTAAAACAGCCTGATACAAAAAGTGCAAATATTATAAAACCTAATTGCAGTAATGTATCATTTACTACTCAGAAAAATTTCGAAAGCAGCAATCCTTTAAATAAAGCCGAAATAAAGCAACCAAGCAATAACTTGAATTATCCATTAGACAATAATGCTCAACATTATGAATATGCTTCTAATGACAACACAGAATATGATGAATTTAATGAATATCCTCAAAGCAGTAGTAGTGATGATGATTCAGAAGACCAGTATATTTATAAAACAACTGTCCTTTCTGAGGATCTACGAAATTGGGCCTTTACTTATAATATACAACACACAGCTATAAATTCATTGTTGAATATTTTATCTAGGCAAAAAAATACGCACCTTCCAAAAGATTCACGAACTTTATTAAAGACACCTTCAATAGTAGATATTTCATCAATAGGTAATGGTCATTACTGGAATAATGGTTTAAAAACATGTCTCGAAAATGTATTCAAGACTAGTAGTGATTCCAAAACAATAGATTTATTTTTTAACATAGATGGATTACCAATTAGTAAAAGTTCAAAAATAGAATTCTGGCCCATACTATCCTTAATAGAGAATTTACCAGATACAAAACCAATGGTTATTAGCATTTACTGTGGTGAAGGCAAACCAAATTTACAAGAATTTTTAACACTGTTTGTGAACGAATTAAATAGTATTATAAAAAATGGAATTTATGTTAACGATGGACATAAAATAACAGTAAATATCAAAGGATTTATATGCGATACGCCCGCCAGATCTTTTGTAAAAGGTAAGATAAGTTAAATATTTAGAAAGATACACATTATTAAAGTTAATTTTTTTTTCAGGCACAGTGAATTGTAATCGTTACCACGGATGCACAAAATGTGTAGTTATAGGAGAATATTACAAAGATGGAAGACATATGAGTTTTCCACGCATAGATTTGCCGAAGAGAACGAATGAATCATTTCGAAATAAGATTGATTTGGATCATCGTAAAGAAGAATCACCGCTTGAAAAATTACACATAGATATGGTTAAAGATTTTCCTGTGGCCGATTCCTTGCATTTATTCGATTTTGGAATCATAAAAAGATGTTTAATAGGTTGGGTATATGGAAGTTTTAATTTTAGAACGAAGCGGAGTGCTAACGATATAAATTCAATATCTGAAATATTATTACAATGTAACCAAATAATACCCAATGAAATACATAGAGCAGTGAGACCACTTAACTGCATTAAGTTCTGGAAAGGTGTTGAATTTCGAACTTTTTTATTTTATATTGGTCCAGTTATTTTAGAAGATTTTTTACCTTCTGACGTTTATCATCATTTTTTGACTTTGTTTTGTGCTATAACAATAGCTACTTGCAAAGAATATAATAACCTTCTTAATGTGGCTGATGACTTACTTAAAGATTACATTGAAAAATTTATAAGCATATACGGAATAGATGCTATTAGCAGTAACGTACATAATTTAAGTCATCTAGTTGATGATGTTAAAACATTTGGACCTCTACCAAATTTCACTTCTTATCCATTTGAAAACATGCTTGGCCAAATTAAATGTTTAATTCGCAGCGGAAATAAACCACTAGCACAAGTTGCTAAACGGATAACAGAATTTAATAATAGTCAATTTTATTCAGAAACAAAGATTCCAACGTTTCCAAATTTATCTAAGGAAAATTCTGCAAAAAGTCATGAATTAAATGGTTGTGAAGGAAACTTTAATAAATTGGAAATATGTAATGGTTTTACATTAATGAATAACGATAAAAATAAATGGTTTCTGACACAAGATAATGACATTATTGCAATGATTAACGCAACAAAATATCAAAAATGTATCTATATTTATGGTTCAAGTTTACAAACTAAAAGTACATTGTTTGAAAAACCAATAAAATCATCTTATCTACATGTATATTTGTCAAATGGTGAAACAAATAATCCCAAATTATACTCCATAAATAATATTAAATGTAAACTTGTGTGTGTGAAATACAAAAATAAATTTATATTTTTACCACTACTGCATACATTAGACATGTTCAATAAAGATATAAATTAATAATTAGTATAAAAATATACAAAGCAATTTAACTATGTACTTTATCAACAGAAATATGATTATAAAAATTAAAATATTCTTATGTAAATTATAATCTAAAATGTAAATATATTGGACAAAAAACATTTTTAGTCGGTTTTATTTTCTATGTCTTCATCTACCACTTCATTTCTAGGTTCTTTTTCCCCTTTGTCATTTTCTACGGCCCTCTTTTCCAAATTTTCATTGCTTATTTGATCTCTGTAAATAAAGAATTTATTATACTACCTAATCTATAGAACTTACATATAAAATTATAACATTTACTTACACTTTTCGTTTCATGCAGATTTGATTGCTTCTACTTAAACTATTTTTCAAAATTTTTCTAAAGAAGTCTTCATTCTCACATGACGTATATCTGTTGTCGGCTATATGTACAATCTCGTAAAACACATTTATTATGTTTATATATTTTAAAAAGGAAATTTTCTTTTCTTTGTTTTTCGAAGATTCTGTCCAGGAATATTGTAATAACAAAGATCTTGTAAAAAATTCGTCTATTATTTTGTAGGCGTTTTTATTACCATTTTTGTCACCACTTTTGCCACCAATTCGGGACATATATTCTATCTGAAAATAAATATGTAAATTTTATAAATAATTATTTTTGCTCTTAATTGAAAACATACGAATAGTAACTTGAAGTTCTTATCACTCTCTAATTTTCTTTCAAAAGTTTCTACTCCATCTTCGTCTTCGATAGGAAATGTAATTATCTTGTTGATTGTTTCTTTTAAGTCCCCTTTGGTATTTAATTTTCCTGCATTTGATACCGACGTCATTTTAGTTAATATATCAATCATTCTGTCAAACTTAACATGCAAACTGGAAATTTCTTTGGATATATTTTCAATTTTTGCATAATTTTCCAGCATATGCTTCTGAGCTACAAATTTATAAAAATTGATCACAACAGAAACATAAATATCATATTTTAATAAAACCATACTTTGATTTATTTTCTCGAGCATGATTCCAAAATCAATAACTTCGACTTCATCAGGAACACTTGTTAATTCATTTGTGAAAATACCGGTGGATGTATTTTGCGTATCAACATAAGCAATATTTGATTGTTCATCGACTATGTTGAATATTGGTTGAGTTTCTGCAATCTGCTGTGCAATTATATTTGTTGTGGGAGAAGGAGTTGCTACGTTGGATTGATCTGTGTGACTTTTTTTTATTAATTACTGAACCTGCTTCAATCAGATAATTCAAATCGGCAATTTGGGAACTGTCTTGCTGACTCGGATGTTTCCTTTTATTTCTTTTTCGTTCTTCGTAACTGAAAAAATAACTTGTTAATTTCTACAATCTCTTTCAAATAATTATATAGTAAATATAGTACCTACTTTTCTTCCGCTTCAGTGTCTGTAAAATCGGCCATGCTATTCTCAATTTGTCTGGCTTCCAGCAAAGTAGATATATTAGATTTTTTAACAATACATGGCTGTTTGCTCCATTTAAGTCCTGGGGTACTGTTAATGTCGCGAACATATTTATTTATATTTTTAGTTGGTGGCCAATATAATACGCCATCTCTTTCCCACTGATATGGTACAGTAGACAAATATTTAATTCTATCTTCTACAGTTTGAACAATTTTATAGAATGCCATAGTACTTAAACTTAAACAAATTATAACCAAACTAATATCGTACGTTTGACGTTTGTTTAAGGTTACCACACAACTTCTGTTTTGCTTGCGACGCAGTTTGCAATGCTGTATTCGTTACCGTTCCAAATAGAAACAAGAGCCTGTTAACGGTTGTTATATTTTATTTTAGCTTTTAACTTATTAAAATAACTAAAACACAGCTAAAACAATAGCCAATTTGTAAAGATGTACATTACTATTACTATTGTAGTTATTTTTTGGTTTTAATAAACAGAAAAATTCCAAATAATGGCATTTAATCCATGGTTATATTTTAGCGATATTGAAGTAAATAACCAGTTATAATAACTACATAATTTCTTGTTAATAAATATAGATTTAGTATTATAAAAACTGTAATCTGGGTATAACAGAACATTGGCTATTTAATAACTTATTGATTTTAAAATGTCATTTGGAAATAAAAACGTTATACGCAAGCTGTTAGTGAGATATTGTAATTATTTAACTTTTTCGGATGGTCGCCATATTTTCTCATTAAATGGACATCATTCATTTTGTAACACGGAAGATAATATTAAAATAAACATGCTTTTAGGGGGATTTTTATATTTTAATGGAATTTTAATTATAATTAATAAACTTCATTAGCATTTCAACATAATTTTCACTTGAAATAAAAAAAATAAATTTTCCTATAACATATTATTTATATTTTTGAAATACTTGAGAAAAAGATTTTGAAAATGCGCTTGAAGTATTTCAAAGTATCGTAATAAATATTGCAATAAATATAGCGGTCGCAGTAAAATTTTGAACATTGATCAACCTAACTTGAAAACAAATTCTTATTAAATAAGAGACATTTATTTGCAATTATCTGTTTTATGGATGAAATGTTGAACTTGTAAACACATGGTTAATAAGAAGATTAATTTTAGTCATTTTTACTTGAAAAAAGTTGTGCTATGATTAATATCCATAGTTATAAACTAGCAATTTCAAAGTAATAACCGATTTAAGATCAATATAAAGCTATAGCTTTTTGGTTATTTTGAAGATATAAAAAGTTGTTAGTTGTAAAATTGTTATGTTGTGGTTATATTTTAGTCACAATAACCTATGGACTGACTAATAAGTTTTAAAACGTCTGCGTTATGGCAAAGTTTTAGCGAAGATAATTTGTGAACTGACAAATTAGCTTTAATTTATAGGTGTCAAAAACGTTTTCAAGACTATTAAATGATTCCATAATTTCGTAATGAAACTGTTTTAAAATAATTTTATGAAGGTTGCGGTAGATGGTGATTATTGCTAAAAAGATTTTAACACTGTTTTGAGAACGTTGTGATATTCCGAAAACAGCTACCAATGCTACTTGGGATTGGCATCTAACATATATATTCCTTGACATGGAAAACTGCCAACCCGTAAAAACACCAATTGAAGTCAAACACACATCAGGCAACGAAGATGAGATGCCATTGAATGATGTAACCGTATCGCGAACTAATTGGATGTTTGCTATACACCAGTCTTACAACGAGACTTGACCTAAATATAGCGGTTCACCACTACAGTAGACACCAAGAGAAGCCAACAACTTCTCTTTGGAAAGGACTTAAAAGGATACTTCGCTATTTACAAGGAACACTGGACTACGGACTATGCTACCGGAAAAACGCACGAGAGAGCCTAAAATGCTTCGCAGACGCCGACTGGGGAAGCGATTCTGATCGTAAGTCGACTTCCGGCTTCCTACATCAAATATTCGACAACACTGTCAGCTGGACCACTAGAAGACAACCATTTGTGGTTCTATCCTCTACGGAGGCAGAGTACATTTGCTTTCCATGGCAGCAGCGGAGCTCATGTTGCTAAAGCAACTACTCATCAATCTTGATGTTGAATTGTCACCTCCGCTCTAGATTTTTTAAGACAACCAATCATGTATCCTTTTGCTTCACAAATGGGAAAACAAACGTTTAAAACATATGTATGTGAAATATAATTTCGTTCAAAATCTCACTGAAAAAAGGATTATTAAAGTAATTCATGTTAACACCAAGAATCAAATTGCGGGTATATTAACAAAACCTCTTCCGCAAGACGCATTTGTTAAACTTCGTATTGAAATGGGAGTTTGTGAACTAAATTGATACATCTTATTTCATTGTGATATAATCTTCCTATCTAAATACTATGCAGAATGTCAGAAGAAGAAGGCAATCCTAGCCATGAAGCAAGTATGGAGTATAGGAGAAAGAAAGTTCAATAGAAATGTACGTGTAAGATGGATGATGTTCGAATCAATAGTCAAAAGCATCTTAATGTACGGAGCGGAGATATTCGGATGGACAGAGAACAAAGCAATAGAAGACATACAAGTACGCTACATAAAATGGATCTTAAACTTAGACAGAACTACACCGGAGTACATAGTTATGGAGGAGATGAAAGCAGTAAAAATGCGGGTAGAAGCAGGAAAAAGAGCTGTGAAATTTGAAGAGAGAGTAAGAAACACAGACATCGAACTACTACAAGAATGCTGGAGAAATATAAGGAGAGGTGAAGAGGACAAAACCAAACTGACTAAATGGGGACGAATAAGAAAAGCATACTACGAAAGAAATGGAGTCTCTACAACACAAATAGAGAATTTACGCGAGAACGGCGAAAGTGTAGCTCGAATAACAGAGCAAAGAGATAGCGACATCCAAAGACAAACCCAACAAAATAAAATAGACGAATCCAACTATAACAGAAGTTATAAATCTAGACAGACGCTCTCAATACCACGCTACATTTTAAATGAAAGAAAAAACATAAAGTTAATCGCGAGGTTCAGATGCGGAAATGAAGAGAGAGGAAATAAGTATTGGTTAACTTGGGAGGAGAGAAGATGCCGATTATGTGGAAGGGAAGAAGAATCAATAAGACACTTAAGAACATCGTGCAGAGAGGTGCCGCGAGAAACAAGACAAGAAAACGAACTATTGGATGACCAAGGTTCCGGAGAGGATTGGATGAAACGAATCAGAGACAGAAGAAAAGTCACTTGAAATATAATAACTATGTCACATTTATTTTTGTATATATATTTTTGTAGATTCTAAGCCCAGGGGGCAAGAATAATAATAAATAATAATAATAATATCTAAATACTATGCACCAATACGAATTGAGGGGGATTGTTGGGAAATCAATTACTATCGGTGCATCTTTTTTAATTGGCGCCATATAAGAGAGGGCAGCACTACATGGACATTCTTTTCTTTATATTTTTTTCTTGTTTACATAAAAACAAATGATGTTAGTAAAATAAAAAATGTTATAGTAAACGTGTAAATGTCAGAGTGCACATTTTTGTATTTTCAGTAAATAAAGAAAAACAGTTACAAGAATTTATACGTTTTTGTCACTCGCCACACCGAGCAACTCCACAGTAATGGAAGTGTCTTCTCCGGTAGCGTACGTCCACTTCAAGAACTGGTCTGGAAATTCGGGTACGGGAAGATAGTACCACCTCCTTATCTTACGGTGATATTTTAAATTTTTCTTCACCGTCTGCCAGCTCTTCCATCAAAAAAAGGAAGCACAATAGCGAAGAAAATATAAAAAGGCGTCATAAGGAGAAGATGGAACACAGAAAAAGAATGTTTCGGGATTGTTTGACACGATATTAGGAGTACGGAAGATATAACAACGTATTTTTTGTTTCTTTTTTTTAAAGTTTATTTAATTATTATCTGTGATACAGTATGTATTTTTTTTAATGTAAATACTTTAAATTATCTGTGATACTGAATGTATTTTTTTTTAATGTAAATACTTTTAATTATCTGTGATACTGAATGTAATTTTTGTTTTCTTTTTTTAAGGTAAATACTTGTAATTATCTGTAACATGAAATGTAAATTTGTTTTCTGTTTCTAATTTAAATACTTTTCATAACCTGTGATAAAGAATGTTTTTTCCGTATATTTCTTTTTATGTAAATAATAAGTTTTGTTTATTTTTTAATATAGGTAAATTTATTAATCTATTGAGAGATAATTTCATTTTGTCTTTGCACTTTATATAATTTATACTGGTTTTTACTAATATATACGTACGAAAATATGTGAAAATATTGATTATCTGAACATTTTATACCCATTATTTATTGAATAATACAGTGTTCTACTAATGAATACGGAAGTAAAAATGTTTGTTAAAATATTTATTATGTGATACAAATTACACAAGATATAATAAGAATTATTTAAATTTATTTTTTGATAATATACAACTTAAAACAAAAATACATTATAAAATAAATGTGTGCAGAACACAACATGCTAAAATGTATTTTGGTATCCAATCTATTAGCCGAGCATCCATGAATTTTAAAATTCTGAATCTCTTTTTTACAAGGCCAAAGCATCTTTCAATCGTACTTCTAACAGAACTTAACCGATAATTAAATCGTTGTTGAGGACGTATAAAATGTCCATTATCTCGGTACGGTGATCATAATTGTTCACTGATTAGATACGCTTTGTCGCCTATCAAGTGCGTATCTTGAGGAATCATTTCTTCGGCTCTTTCTTTTATGTACGTCCATACATCACTATTTCTTAATGCTGTCACATCAAGAACCGAGCCAACTTCTCCTGCATACACTGTAATGATTTTCTTCACCACCACCCGCCCTGCTTGCCTGCAACTCAAGTAGCAGATCTACGATTCAATTTTTTTGCTGGATTATTTCTGTAGTTCATTTTTTTGTCACGAGAGAGAGATGAGTTTTTTTTTTGGCTGGCTGTCAAACGAGATTCTGCTTCGAGAGTTCATCGACGACGGTCGATCCAGATTCTGCTTCGAGATTTCATCGAAGACGGTCGATCAAGGGTTCTGCCTTCAGACTTCGTCGTGATCGGTTGATTTTGTGGATGCTGTCTGAGATCTTTTTTTTGTTGTCGGCCATGTTGGCTTGAGTTTTTTGATTTTGTGAAGATAACGACGATATCCATGAACATCACCGTGCTGATTGCATCTTGAGAGTAAGTGTTCAAGCTAAGATTTTACTGATTTGAAGTTTATTATGTAAAACGGTTTATTTTTGATATTTGATTTCATTTATTTTGTTTTATGGAGCACATGTTCGTGTCTCTTTTTTTTAGGTTAAATTTAACGTAGCGTCAATCATCTTAGTAAAATTTTAGACTCAGAAGCTTATGATCAATTGTAGTTTTTAGATCGATTGAACTCTGACAGAATCGCTTTTTGTTTAACTTAGCTAGATTACCCGTTCGTGTATGAAGTCATGTTCTGTCCACATGCACTTGTCATTTTTGTAGCATATCATTTTTGTAATTCTGTATAAACATTTTGGGGGGTTTTGCTATTTGTTTGGATTTAATTTTTGTTTTGTGAAATACATGCTTCACGTGTATTGGAACCACGTGTTGGTTGGTTCATTTTGTTTCTGAATTTCATTTCCGGCCACCATATTTGTATCCCTTCTCCCTTCATATCATGTCCGTTCATCATCATTCATTGAGAACATGTGTGTGAGAATGTTTTTTTGGACAATTTAGGAGTTTACAGGCGTTTTTGTTTTTTGAGAACTTTTCTGCTCAGTTAGAAAAGCTGCCTCATCCTTTTTTTTTGGAACATACTTGGCGGGCTTTGTGCTTTTTGATTAGATATTAAGTTTGTGATATTTAGTTTAAGTTTTGTTTGGTCTGGTTTGACTTTTGGTTGCTGTTGAGCAAATTTGTGATTTTCGAGATTTTGAGTCAAAACCAACCACCACAAAGCCGCGAAGCCTGTTTATTGTGTAAGTAGAGACTTACTTCCTGTCCAACGTCCCTGTCTCAACAACCCCGTCATTCATTATCCATCTCTTCACCTTTCTCATTATTTTCATCGTCATTTTCTTATGTGCTTGCGTAACGTAACGTTAATTCTGAAACATTTTGTACCTTTTGAAAATTTTGATTCTGATACTTTTGTAATACCTTTGTTTAATTTTGTATTTAAGTTTTGCTTTGTAACCTACAGTTTGTTAATTAACTTGAGCTTTGTTAACGATTTCGATTTGGAACCTTTGCTTTGTCATTCTTGCTTTTTACGCTTTGCGCTTTTGTATGTACATTTGTGGTATGGTTTGCTGCTGGTTTACACCCTGTTTTAGGTGCAATCAGTAAGGGATTTTAGTCTGAGCTACCTAAGAGAGGAGAGGCTTGGAGAAGTGACCTATATTAACTTTCTGAAGACGATTGTCGAGACAAGCAGTGTACTGAGTGGCTTCACCCACTTTACCAAGGACCAACACATCTTTTTACGTCCTGAAACTCACCATACTTGATCTCCAGTCGAGAACATCGGTCTACTTCAACTCTTCGTCACCGTCCTCCTCTCCAGGAGTCTCAGAAGAAGAGGATTAGATAGTCCAACCTACCATTTTTTGCAGCGTACGTCTGGCACAGTCTTAGTTGAATAGCAGATTCCACCGCTCAGTTAAGTTACCTCTTAGTCTCTGTTTTTTGAATTAGTTTGTTGTTTTGGTTACAAAGATTAGATTAAAGTTTAACTTGTATTTTAGTTGTGATTTTGATTTATTATGTTATGCACATCATACCTTTTGTGTCACTAGTTCCTAGCTCACTAGAGTGTCCCTTCTTTTTTTCGAGCTAGGTGGCGCCTCCGGAACCTACGCCCAGCACCGCTGAACATAGTTAGCCAGGTATTGTATATGTGGTGCTTCCTTTGATTTTGTTGTGTAAGCCGAAAGGCCTTGGTTTTGTGTGTAGCGCGCCAAAAGTAGAAGAAGCATTACATATATAAGTTTTAGCGCCCGAACGTGGGGCTGTAATTTTGTTAATTTTTGCTTTGTTAGTTGCTCACTGGAGTAAAGTAAAGTTAAATAGCAGTACAGCGGCACTGGAGTTTGTCTTTCTCTTATCATCTTTCTTTCACGTCATTATCATTTTCTCATCTTTGTTTCATCCACTAATCCAGTTTAAATTTTTGTTTCAATATCCCTGGCCATAGAGAATATTCATCACTTGTTAGAGGACGAGCTAGAGTACGAGCTTAATATCAGAGGAATAGTTAACCACGGACCAAATTTTGACATGACCGAGACATTACGAGGATTATTACGAATGGAAAGTATATCTGGATCATTCACTCAAAACATTACCATACCTGTTGACCCCCGATCCGAGTATGAAATTTGCAAGGAAAAACTCAGGAAAATCTATGGTGAGTTATCATTCCATCTTTGCCCACCATCACTTCATTCTAAATGTACCACACGATTAGGATACTTACAAAAACGAATTTCGCGTATTACGACTCTTGAATACCGTTCTCAGCTTTTAATAGATTTAGCTACAGTTAGTGAATTATTAGCTTCACAATGTAAAAATACCGAGGATTTATTAGATTTGGAGAATAACTTAGTTTCATCCCCACCTTCTCTGGTAGCTTCACGACCTTTACTTGCTATGATTCCACCGGCGAATAGTGTTCATCAGCTTCCACAAGCTTCTGTAAGACAAGTTGTGCAACCTGACTTCTCGCATAGCACTCAAATAGTTCCGTCACCCACCACCAATCCCTTTTTGCCAAGTTCAAGAACTTTTTGGATTAGCAAACTCAATATTACATTTGACGGTCATGGTAGTTTAATGACTTTTCTTGACCGAATTCAAGAAGTTGCCTTAGCTCGAGGAATTACGAAACATCAGCTCTTTCAACAAGCTTCTGATCTTTTCACCGGATCCGCTCTAATTTGGTTTAGATCAATAAGACCATCTGTTAATTCTTGGGATGCCTTAGTGCTCCGTTTAAAAGCAGCTTTCCTACCTACGGATTATGAAATGCGTCTATGGGATGAAATTCGTCACCGAACATAAGGACCCGACGAAAAAGTTGAAATTTACGTGGCAATCATGCGAAATCTCTTCAGCCATCTTTTATCACCTCCTGCAGAACTAACTCAAATTATGTTCATTATTGGCAACCTACAACCTTATTTTCAGAGAGATCGCTCTCTATTTAATTCTCAAACTTTTGATGCCTTAATTTCAAACCTCCGTCAGATTGAAGACACCCGTTCTAGAATCCTGCTCTTTAAAAATCCACCTGTTCGATCTTCTACTACATTAGAACCTGAATTAGCATATCGTCGTGAACGTTTGCCCGTGCGACAAGTTTCTGAAGTCACTAACGATCATTCTGTTCTTGCTATTACCAATTCTCGAGTTCGATCCTGCTGGAATTGCGGACAAAAAGACCACCTATCAGCGTCTTGCACCCAACCTCGTCGTAAACATTGTTTTACGTGTGGCACACCAAATATAACTCGAGCTACTTGCCCGCGCTGTTTGCGTAAGCTTTCCAAAAAACTATTTGGCCGGTCTCGAACCATCAGCACTCGAAACCGTCGGCCAAACACCTGTGCTGAACGACTTCGTTGGACACAATGGCTTAACGAAATAAATAACTTTATGAATGCTTCAATATCACCTGTTTTTCGAAATGTGGAACATGATCAACGACCTTATATTGACGTTACTATCAATACTAAGCACGTGACCGCTTTACTTGATTCTGGAGCTAATTTAACCGTCTTAGGAAAATCTGGTTTATCTTTGTTATCTTCTGAGAACTTAAAATTCACCTCTCACGCGACCAGCAATGTCTTCACTGCCGATGGCGTTTCACAACCAATCCTAGGATATGTTTTGTTACCGATCACCCTAAATGGAACCACCAAGTTAGTTAACACGGCTGTTGTCCCTTCATTGCGCCATACACTTATTCTTGGCGTTGATTTCTGTCAACAGTTTCGTTTGTCTCTCCATTTTTCCAATAACACTTGTCGACAGCGTCGTCCTGGAAAAAGAAACGTCGTCCCTGATGCATTGTCTAGAGCTCCTGTTGAACTAGCGTTACTTGACATCTCTTCTGACACTCCGGATAAATGGTACACTAATTTGCGTACTAAGATCTGTACTCAGCCCAATTCGTACCCTGATTGGCGTTTGGAGAACAACATTCTTTATAAACACCTTCCTCGCAGTAGCGCAATGCCTACTGACTTGTCTGAGTGGAAACTTGTTGTTCCTCATGAACAAAGATCCGATATTTTACGTCTATGTCACGACTCTCCTGCTGGCGCTCATCTTGGTGTGCAGAAAACCTTCCTACGAGTTGCCGAACATTATTACTGGCCTCAAATGCGTTCTTATGTGCACAAGTATGTCACTCGCTGTGCTATTTGTTTAGCTAACAAAACTTCTCACTTGCGTCCTGCTGGCTTAATGGGAACAGAAAAGAAAGTTCGCTTTTCCTGGCAGTGTATTGCCTGCGATCTTATTGGACCCCTACCTCGTTCTACGACTGGACATACTTACATCCATGTCATATCTGACTGGTTCACGAAATTCACACTTACGTTTCCTTTGCGTTCTGGTACAGTTTCCAAAATTTGCGATTACCTGGAAAAAGAAGTTTTTCTCATGCACGGCGTCCCGCAAATTATTCTGGTTGATAATGCGACTCAGTTTCGTAGTAAAGTATTTAGCAGTCTGTTATCTAAGTACGATATACCTAAGTTATGGTACAACGCTAAGTATCATCCTCAAGTAAATTTTGTTGAACGTTGCAACCGTGTCATCAAAACCGCTATCCGCTGTTTTATCAACAAGAATCAACGACACTGGGATGTTCACTTACCTGCTTTGTCACAAGCGATTCGTACCGCTACTCATGAAGTGACTGGATACAGTCCTGCTTTTCTAAATTTTGGTCGCCATGTTCCTGTCTCCGGAAAATTTTACGGTACTCCTGCGGATCAACTTGAACTTGGTTCACGTGAAGAATATGCTCAACAACTAGCTAAATTTTCCGATATTTACAAAGAAGTCGTCCACAAGTTATCTGCGGCTCATCATCGTAATACTCGTACTTACAATCTGCGCCGTCGCCCACTTCAATTTAATGTTGGAGATACTGTTTGGAAGCGCAATTATGTCTTGTCTAATGCAGCTAATTATTTTTCCTCAAAGCTGGCACCCAAATATATTCGCTGTTTAGTTTCCAAGAAAATTTCACCTTTGGTTTATCAACTCACTGATCTCGATGGTAACCAACTTGGAAGATGGCATGTCAAGGATCTTAAGACTAATCCTGCCTCTGACGAAACATCTAAGTCTGAGTAGTACTTGACCTAGAAAAAAAATTCTAAGCTGTAGCTTATTCATTTTTTTTTTTTGGGAGAGAAAGGAGGAAGTGTAATGATTTTCTTCACCACCACCCGCCCTGCTTGCCTGCAACTCAAGTAGCAGATCTACGATTCAATTTTTTTGCTGGATTATTTCTGTAGTTCATTTTTTTGTCACGAGAGAGAGATGAGTTTTTTTTTTTGGCTGGCTGTCAAACGAGATTCTGCTTTGAGAGTTCATCGACGACGGTCGATCCAGATTCTGCTTCGAGATTTCATCGAAGACGGTCGATCAAGGGTTCTGCCTTCAGACTTCGTCGTGATCGGTTGATTTTGTGGATGCTGTCTGAGATCTTTTTTTTGTTGTCGGCCATGTTGGCTTGAGTTTTTTGATTTTGTGAAGATAACGACGATATCCATGAACATCACCGTGCTGACTGCATCTTGAGAGTAAGTGTTCAAGCTAAGATTTTACTGATTTGAAGTTTATTATGTAAAACGGTTTATTTTTGATATTTGATTTCATTTATTTTGTTTTATGGAGCACATGTTCGTGTCTCTTTTTTAGGTTAAATTTAACGTAGCGTCAATCATCTTAGTAAAATTTTAGACTCAGAAGCTTATGATCAATTGTAGTTTTTAGATCGATTGAACTCTGACAGAATCGCTTTTTGTTTAACTTAGCTAGATTACCCGTTCGTGTATGAAGTCATGTTCTGTCCACATGCACTTGTCATTTTTGTAGCATATCATTTTTGTAATTCTGTATAAACATTTTGGGGGGTTTTGCTATTTGTTTGGATTTAATTTTTGTTTTGTGAAATACATGCTTCACGTGTATTGGAACCACGTGTTGGTTGGTTCATTTTGTTTCTGAATTTCATTTCCGGCCACCATATTTGTATCCCTTCTCCCTTCATATCATGTTCGTTCATCATCATTCATTGAGAACATGTGTGTGAGAATGTGTTGAGACCCGACTGTTTTTTTGGACAATTTAGGAGTTTACAGGCGTTTTTGTTTTTTGAGAACTTTTCTGCTCAGTTAGAAAAGCTGCCTCATCCTTTTTTTTTTGGAACATACTTGGCGGGCTTTGTGCTTTTTGATTAGATATTAAGTTTGTGATATTTAGTTTAAGTTTTGTTTGGTCTGGTTTGACTTTTGGTTGCTGTTGAGCAAATTTGTGATTTTGGAGATTTTGAGTCAAAACCAACCACCACAAAGCCGCGAAGCCTGTTTATTGTGTAAGTAGAGACTTACTTCCTGTCCAACGTCCCTGTCTCAACAACCCCGTCTTTCATTATCCATCTCTTCACCTTTCTCATTATTTTCATCGTCATTTTCTTATGTGCTTGCGTAACGTAACGTTAATTCTGAAACATTTTGTACCTTTTGAAAATTTTGATTCTGATCCTTTTGTAATACCTTTGTTTAATTTTGTATTTAAGTTTTGCTTTGTAACCTACAGTTTGTTAATTAACTTGAGCTTTGTTAACGATTTCGATTTGGAACCTTTGCTTTGTCATTCTTGCTTTTTACGCTTTGCGCTTTTGTATGTACATTTGTGGTATGGTTTGCTGCTGGTTTACACCCTGTTTTAGGTGCAATCAGTAAGGGATTTTAGTCTGAGCTACCTAAGAGAGGAGAGGCTTGGAGAAGTGACCTATATTAACCTTCTGAAGACGATTGTCGAGACAAGCAGTGTACTGAGTGGTTTCACGCACTTTACCAAGGACCAACACATCTTTTTACGTCCTGAAGCTCACCATACTTGATCTCCAGTCGAGAACATCGGTCTACTTCAACTCTTCGTCACCGTCCTCCTCTCCAGGAGTCTCAGAAGAAGAGGATTAGATAGTCCAACCTACCATTTTTTGCAGCGTACGTCTGGCACAGTCTTAGTTGAATAGCAGATTCCACCGCTCAGTTAAGTTACCTCTTAGTCTCTGTTTTTTGAATTAGTTTGTTGTTTTGGTTACAAAGATTAGATTAAAGTTTAACTTGTATTTTAGTTGTGATTTTGATTTATTATGTTATGCACATCATACCTTTTGTGTCACTAGTTCCTAGCTCACTAGAGTGTCCCTTCTTTTTTTTCGAGCTAGGTGGCGCCTCCGGAACCTACGCCCAGCACCGCTGAACATAGTTAGCCAGGTATTGTATATGTGGTGCTTCCTTTGATTTTGTTGTGTAAGCCGAAAGGCCTTGGTTTTGTGTGTAGCGCGCCAAAAGTAGAAGAAGCATTACAACACATATGTGAACAGCATACACAGAAAAAAAATCAGAGTATATTTAACTCGATTTTCAGTGTTAAAATATTAGGAATTCGATCAAGTAACTTCTGTTTATTTGAACAAACTAATTTTTAAACGAAACAATAAATGTTTCTTGCAAAAACGTTATAAAAAGAGTTATTATTGATTTGATTCAAACACAATTTGCGTATTAAATAAACTATATCGAACGTTTTATTAACATAATAATTTAAAAGTAGTTGAAATAAGGTATTTATTACTGTTTGAATAAATAATAATGTAAAATCTTGTTTTAACTCTGTTTACTAGTACAACCTATTATATTAAAGTTTTGTTCAACACTTATTTCGCGTTAATTTAATAAATTCGTATAATGATGATGATAATATGCACTTAGTTTAACCCCAAAAATAACTACATTCAATGAAACTATTAACTATTCTACAAATAACTCTATATTATTATAATGTAATGTTTTTAACAATATTGATATTTGCTTATTAATAATAAATTAAATTAAATATTCAAAACGTTTATTTCAACACCTTATGTTTATTCCTTATATTTTAAAAGTTTAATTCAACTCTTTTGCGATTTGATTTAAAGCACTATGAGTACTTGATCACATTTAACGCAGGCGTACTGGCGCACATCTTTCTGCGTCATTGTCTTGTTCGATGTTATTGCAATCCAAGTAGCATGTGTAGACAAGTACTTGTATCTGAGTTTTAGCCGGTTTGCGTTTTGTATGGAAATTAGGTAACTAATTAACAAAATTTTATTTTTACATGCTTTAACTACGTAAGGATATTAGATATTTGTCCTTTTCATAGCTGTTATAAATTAGGAGTTCACGATTAACTAATATTTCATAATGGCTGATGATATTTCAAAAGAATTGTTACCAGATTCTGGATTTTCAGATTATATATCTGTGTTTGAAGGTAAGATCTAATTTTAAATTGTTACATTCATTTTATTACTGGTACAAGGGTACAAATGAACTCTATATTTGAGTGTACTAAGAGCAGTGTTTGAACGTGTTAACGATAGATTTGCATCTAAATATTCCTCCAATTTCTGTAACCTGATCTTTATCTAAAATTGAATAGATTTAAAAAATTCAAAATTTGTTTATTTGTTGGATTTCTGGCTTTAATCATTAAATGATATATTTAAATTATTATGCTACATAATTTTAATAAATCATTAAAGCCAGAAATCTAACCATTAAAAAAACTTGGAATTAGGTATTTCATCTCTACAAAATTACTTTCGCTTTTCTCTAAAATTAATAGATAAGTTAATAACAACAACATATGTCTCATGATTACTTTGAAAATCAACAGATTTTCTGTATTCTATAACCAGTTTAAATTTCTTATGATTTTTATCTAATTTTAATACCTTTTTCTTACGTATATTTTATTATAAAAACGAATATAATGACAGGTCTCTAAAATCTATGATTAAAAATAATATTTTTTATACTGACACTTATTTACGAGAACAAAACGCATATAAAAAAAATAAATAGCAGAATAAACGACATTGTCACAGAGTAGAATAATCGTTATAATAAACTCAAATGTATAAATATTTATAATAATTGAATAATAAAAATTTGCAGAATAAAATAAACAATATGTATGGCTTAGATTCTCGTATTTATAGAGTGCTGCGCATATTTTTCAACAAATTATTACGAATGCATTATTTTCCCTATTTTTTTTTTCTTAGTCGAATAACATCAGGTTTTAAAATAATATATATATATTATATATATATATATATATATATATATATATATATATATATATATATATATATATATATATATATATATATATATATATATATATATATATATATATATATATATATATATATATATATATACTTGTCTCAGGATCTTTCAAGACCAGTACATTTGAACCATATGAGGTTTATTATTAATAAATACGCAGGAAGTTCAGAAGTTTCTGACAATATAACTTATTCTTCATAATTTTGAATAATAACAGAGTTATGAGATTTCGAACATATAACTAAAAATTTAAGGTTTGAGGCCACTACCTGTCGATAATGTAGAGTTCATTATAAATGGATGTGTTGTACGGTATACACCGATGACGTCGCGGTACGTCATTAGTTGGAAATAAAATATTCCTTAGTTGCCATGTTAAAATTATTAATAATTTTTTAAATAGATATACTTATGTGTAAAACTGTATTTTCCTACCTACATAAGCTTTAATACAGAAGTAATTCAAAATAAACTTATAAAAAAATTTATACAATTTTCAATGTAGCCAATCTTAGGATATACTATGATAAAATCGAATCATATGTTTATTGTAATAAATAGAAATCAAAGTAGTAATACATTATCACGTGTAAAATTGATATGTTAAGTATAATAAAACAAGGTACAAATTATATATAGTTATAATTCTTTTAAAGGCGTGTTGCAATTTCAATAGTATGTTGGTGAGACTGGCTATGTTTAGTTTAGTGAGTTCGTGATAGCTGTCAAGCAAAAAGGTTGTAGACGACAGTTGCAAATTTATGATAAATATTTTGAAAGAAAGAAAATTGTTGAGGACGGGGAAACTAGTACCAGGTATACCACAAAATGCTATAAATAAATTGTGGTAAGAAATAGTAAATAATTGTGGAGTAGAACCTGTCAGTGAAATCTAGCAATGGTAAACTCTGCATAAAAGCTTTTTATCATTATTAAATGTAATTGTTGTGTACAATTTTTACAGACTTTTGTTTAATGGAAATCGCAAATACGAAAAAGAGCCAGAGATGGAAAAGTTGGGACTGACATGGTGAAATGCTTGACAGCTTCTGAAATGGTTGATGTAGACGGAATAAAAATGTTTAATAAATGAATCGACCTGTAAAACATATTAAAAAATTAGAGTGGTTGAAGGTATTCCTTATAATTGACTTTTATATTAATGTCTAATACATCTTAATTGTTTTAGGTGAAGAATTAATGATTGAAAATATTCCGATAGTACTTCTCCCTAATCTACTAAGTGTAATGGTAATATTTTAATACAAATATAGCGAAAATATTTTTTTATTTAATTTCATGCAAGGCTCTGTCAAAACTAAGCAACATTACTGAGTCCACTGCTCAACATTTGCAGCCAACGGTAACCACCTGACACTTACCCACTGAAGACTTCAGATTCTACAGTAGTTCCACTACAATGTTCGTAGAAACAAGCAGTACGTCACGTTCTCTCCAACCACAAATCCATATTCACAGAAGAAATTAATTAATATATATGAATGTTATGTATGAACATATTGCAAATTAAAACAAAAACAATCTGTATTACGTTTTTAGGTACGAGAACAATTATTATTATTAAATAAATAGTTTTCATTCAATATATGTATACATGTGAATAAATGATATTCAATTAATATTATTATTATTATTATTATTTGGCGATTCCTTACCTAGATTTAAGCGTTTATTAATTAATTATTTCTCTGTTTAAGTTACTTGTATATTTTCTTATATTTCTGTCTATTTCTTTTGTGACAACTCATTCTTTTATTTTTTGTATTCTGTATAATCGTCCTGTAATTGGGATCTTGTATCCTGTTGGATCGATTAATAATAAATAAATAAATAAATAAATATCTAGTAAACCAACAGGTGTAAAATAAAACAAAGTAAGTTCATTGTTATTTATAAAAATTACTTGTGATTGTTGTGTTTATTGAGAAGAGAAGGAAACGTTTATATGGAAAATTTAACTAAGCAGATGATTTAAATTTTTTAATAATTTACGGGGAGTAATAGATATCTACACACACACACCGGCCGTGTCTAGGAAAAAGATTTACGAAATTTGAAATTACATGGCGTATTTTCTGTAGTTAGATGAATTAATTTATGCTTGGAAGAAAATTGAGACAATTTTGAAAATAAATTATGAATATTGATTAGGTAATCAATTTTTTATAGTTTATAATCTTTATATTTATTGCTTTGCTATTGATCATGGCCTACTCTTTTGTGTCATGTTAAATTAAGTTTATCGAAACTATAAATTAAATTTACCTAATTCCGTTATGAAAAGTCCTGTTTTACATGAATTTTTGAGGTTATGAAATGTAAATTTGTTCATAACTGTCATTCAGGAGTTATGTATTAAATTCTTTACTTAACTAGTTACGTTGACAGTTTGAACTTTCTCAAAAATGTTTGCAAATAACGGAAAAAACTATTTATTAAAATTTTTAGGATTCATATACATAATGTTTCTGGTATTAAACAGTTAACGGCCAAATTAGCAGAAGGCAGGTCTGTCTCGGATTCAGAACTCATTTTCAATGATGACATAAGCTTTAAATTTAAACATCTTATTCATTTATTTTCACAGCAATGCTATGGTAAATTGATTGATTGATTTTGAAATATACTGAGCTGTCATAAACCTAGAATTTTATGTATTTTAAAAATTATTTTTGCGGGTTTAGATAAAATTTTGTACGTAATACGATATGAAAACGTAATATTGTTTGACTCATATCATTTGCAAAACTCGCTTCGCTCGTTTTGGCAAATATCATGTTCGTCTAACAATATCAACCTTTTCATAACTGGTTACGTAAAAAACTATTTTCTTAATATTTT
This sequence comes from Pterostichus niger, assembly GCA_947425015.1. Taxonomy (NCBI): domain Eukaryota; kingdom Metazoa; phylum Arthropoda; class Insecta; order Coleoptera; family Carabidae; genus Pterostichus; species Pterostichus niger. The sequence continues at coordinate 12,394,518 of OX380350.1, forward strand.
TGTTATGTAAAGATACGATATAATATGATTACATGGTTGAATTCAGAATAAAATACTCTCGAATAGGCATAAAAAATATATATGATCTCATTTAAAAAAAACATAACTTTGTACACTAACGTTAGAACCACTGGTTTAATTATTTTTATATTTATCTTTATTAATACCTTTTTTCCTTGAATGAACTTTTGTGTCAGGCAAATTTCCCTAGAACTGGCAACGCAGGCTGTTAGCTACTTGTACCATTCAACCTTGAACTATAAAGAACAGTTGCATAGTTGCCAGCAACAAATGATATGTAAATAACAACGTTGCAAGTAATCAGCTCTTTTGCGTAATACTTTAGCTGAATACTTTTACTAACTCACGTAGCACATGAACAAATGCAAAAATAGTTTTTTATATAGTTTATAAGTGAATGTAACAAATAGTTTGTTTAAAATGGTGAAAATAATTCCAAGTCGCACGGCCCGCAATACAAATGTCAGAGTAAAATAGGATTAGTTTAAGATTTGAAAATACTAGCCTTATTTATAATTACTATTACCGATTTGACCATCTTTACGCAATAAACTAATATAGTTTATAAGTGAATCGAACAAATAGTTTGTATATAAGAGTGAAAATAATTCAAGGTCGCACGGACCGCAATACAAATATCTAAGTAAAATAGGATTATTTTAAGATTTGAAACTACTAGCCTTATTTATAATTACTATTACCGATTTGACCATCTTTATGCAATAAACTAATATAGTTTATAAGTATATGGAACAAATAATTTGTTTAAAATAGTGAAAATAATTCAAAGTTGCACGGACCGCAGTACAAATATCAGAGTAAAACAGGATTATTTGAAGATTTGAAACTACTAGCCTTATTTATAATTACTATTACCGATTTGACCATCTTTATGCAATAAACTAATATAGTTTATAAGTGTATCGAACAAATAGTTTGTTTAAAATAGTGAAAATAATTCAAAGTCGCACGGACCGCAGTACAAATATCAGAATAAAAGAGGATTATTTTAAGATTTGAAAATACTAGCTTTATTTATAATTACTATTACCGATTTGACTATCTGTTATCAAAAAATTAATATAGTTTATAAGTATATGGAACAAATAGTTTGTTTAAAATAGTGAAAATAATTCAAAGTCGCACGGGCAGCAATACAAATATCAGAATTAAAGAGGATTATTTAAAGATTTGAAAATACTAGCCTTATTTATAATTACTATTACCGATTTGACCATCTTGTAGCAATAAACTAATATAGTTTATAAGTGTATGGAACAAATAGTTTGTTTAAAATAGTGAAAATAATTCAAAGTCGCACGGACCGCAATACAAATATCAGAGTAAAGTAGGATTATTTTAGGATTTGAAAATACTAGCCTTATTTATAATTACTATTACCGATTTGACCATTTTTATGCAATAAACTAATATAGTTTATAAGTATATGGAACAAATAGTTTGTTTAAAATAGTGAAAATAATTCAAAGTCGCACGGACCGCAGTACAAATATCAGAGTAAAACAGGATTATTTTAAGATTTGAAAATACTAGCCTTATCTATAATTACTATTACCGATTTGATCATCTTTTAGCAATAAACTAATATAGTTTATAAGTATATGGAACAAATAGTTAGTTTAAAATAGTGAAAATAATTCAAAGTTGCACGGACCGCAGTACAAGTATCAGAGTAAAACAGGATTATTTGAAGATTTGAAAATACTTCCCCTATTTATAATTACTATTACCGATTTCACTATCTTTATGCAATAAACTTATATACTTTATAAGTGTATGGAACAAATAGTTTGTTTAAAATAGTGAAAATAATTCAAAGTCGCACGGACCGCAATACAAATATTAGAGTAAAATAGGATTATTTTCAGATTTGAAAATACTAGCCTTATTTATAATTTACCGATTTAACCATCTTTATGCAATAAACTAAAATAGTTTATAAGTGTACCTATTGAACAAATAGTTTGTTTAAAATAGTGAAAATAATTCAAGATCGCACGAACCGCAATACAAATATCAGAATAAAAGAGGATTATTTTAACATTTGAAAATACTAGCCTTATTTATAATTACTATTACTGTTTTGACAATCTTCTAGCAACAAACTAATATAGTTTATAAGGGTATCGAACAAATAGTTTGTTTAAAATAGTGAAAATAAGTGTCACGGACCGCAATACAAATATCAGAATAAAAGAGGATTATTTTAAGATTTGAAAATACTAGCCTTATTTATAATTACTGTTACCGATTTGACCATCTTTTAGCAATAAACTAATATAGTTTATAAGTATATGGAACAAATAGTTTGTTTAATATAAATAAAATAAATATATCATCACGCCTTTTACCCATTACTGGGTGTGGCACTCTGCCTAAGCAGATCTCGGTAAGTGATATATTTTGTCGCGTGAAATGCGGTTACCAGCCGTCAAATCACGGCCCTCAAAGATATTAGTGGAGAGGGAGCCACAGGGGTAGATTTTTAAATTGGTGAAAATTGTTTGTCGGCTGTGGGGATCGAACCAGGGTTCTCAAGATCCACAGGCCGACTCGATACCACTGAGCCACCTACCCCATATAGTTTGTTTACAATAGTTTACAATAATTTGTTTAAAATAGTGAAAATAATTCAAAGTCGCACGGACCGCAATACAAATATTAGAGTAAAACAGGATTATTTTAAGATTGGAAAATAATAGCCTTATTTATAATTACTATTACCGATTTGGCCATCTTTATGCAATAAACTAATATAGTTTATACGTGTATGGAACAAATAGTTTTTACCATCAATCAATGAACTAATATGGTTTATAAGTGTATTAAACAAACAGTTCATTTAATATTCCGATTTCTCCATATCTTTTTTTGCCAATATTCGAACAAATTATTTTCTGAAAACTGTGAAATAATTTGCTATAACTGATTATTATTTTTTTAAATGCCACTCGACAAATCACCTAACAATAAACTTTCATGACAATCGAAAATATTATATATGACAATATACAGAATGGGGATATTTCAAAAATTTTGTTCATTTTACGAATATTCTGATAAAGAAAATTTGAAAATGATATACTTTTCATTCATAATTTTGTTAATATACATCGCGAATTTGTGACATTTATTCACACACACACACACACACACACTACGATACTATTCACTCACAGATTATGTGCTGCTAGAAACGTCATACTTGAGCGTCTTAACCTGTAAAATTTGATTCTAAGGTATGCAGTATAAATATGAAATAAATACTAACAAATACATTTTAACATGTATTTTAAGTAAAATGGTTATAAAATGTTGCGCAGTGCCGGGATGTGATAATTATTCTTACAAAAATAAAAACGACCAGATGACACGAACATAGTTTCAAATTTGCAAATATTTCTGTTATTGGCCGTGAATAAATGACGTAGGCCGAGGTAGATTTGAAATTTGATAGTATTTTAGAAAAATTATATCTTCAAAACTAAGAAATTATAAGGTGTAAAATATGTTCTTACATAAACAATTTTGTACATTCTTTCAAGAAAAACATAAAACAGAAAATGTGAAATGATCCCATTGTTCTCTTTTATGAGATACATATCAATATTTTTATTGGCTTGACTGACAATATTTGTAATAATGAATACTTAATCCTCCCCTGACTCGCCGCGCGGCGATATTTTCTCAAGATATTAGGATGCGACGTGCAGTTACACAAAGAGCTGTTTGCAATCCTCTGAGTTTTGAAATTACAGAATCGAACTCAGCTCTATGGCTCTTCGGATAGAACCTGTTATTATTTTATCGTAATCGCTTTTAGCTGAATAAAACAAGGAAATGTAAAGACATTCTTATCGACTGCTATCATCATTTTATTTTTCACTTCAATTAATTGTTGCATACGTCGGAGAAGTTGCTAATTTTCTTTAAAATATTTAAACAATGATAAATATCTTTTACCATATTCGATCCTACTGAATCTAAATAACCATAATTATGTTAAAATATAGGTTTTTCCATCATTTGGTTTGCGTGTCAATCGTTCGATTTGTTTATTTTGGGTCCACAAAAGTATAAAAAGTTGTTTATATTTACGAAAAAGTAGGGGTAAGTTCGTTCCTATTTAAAGTGTTATATCTTGTTATAAATATATTACGTATGATATGCACTAATCAATAATGGCATATTCGGAGCCAGAGTTAATCAAATTTTGTTACAAAAAGAAGCCATTGAAATATTTCATTACACCGTATTTTCAATTATTCTTTTTTAAATTGCTAACAAGAAGTTTTAAATAATGTGTTTTAGATTCCAATATTTAATATTATATAATTTTTGAATAGATCACCGTGCAATTAATATTTAAAATTTTTACCATTTAATTTAAGAACATACTTGTTTAATAGCATATTCCGAGTTAGAATTAACTAAATTTGTTCCAGAACGAAGCCACTGATATAACTTTTGCACCATGAAGCCAAATATTATTTTTCAAATGGCTAAAAAAAAATTTAATCATGTGTGTTAGGTTGCAATATTTAATATTATACGAATGTTGAATAGAATCACCGTGGAAATAATATTTTAAATTTTCACTATTTATTTTAAGAACATTCCATTAGAGAATGACATACGCAGCCAAATTTTGTAATTAGCTAATAGTGACAAATGCTTGGCACTAAAAATAATAATTACCTATTCAGTTAAAAACATGCGCTAAGTAAAACATTATTTAATTATTATGTAAAACTTTTTAAAATGATAAATGTATGATTGAACTATTAAACTTTTTTGATCTGTACGATTTGGATTCATTAAAGAATATATTATACTTTACAAAGAACAGAGTGTATTATTTATAATTATATTAAATGAATTTCAAATGTAATAATATTTTAAATTACATTAATTTTACTAGAATCAAATCACATAACTCTTAAAAGTAACTTTGTCAGATTTGGCAACTATGGACAGGAAAAATATTCAAAACGTCACCCATGACGTCATTTTAATGCAAAATTTATCAAAGAAGTTATAAACTTACAGTACCATCTACCGGTAAACATACTAATCTCATTGCTTCGTTCGATGTAGTTCCGTTTATTGACGAATGAGGGCTATCAAAATATTTAATTTTTATTGAATATTTGAGACCATTTTACTAACTTTTTGTTTAAAAAAAAAAAAATTAAATATGAAGGTAAACTGTTAAGATCATGCATGCATATAGAAGTACAGTAGCTATAATATATAGTAAAACCTAGATACATTAAATTAGGTAAAGACTAGCGATCAGGTCGGCTTCGCCGACCCTCAGCTAGGCTCCGCAGCCCTTGAAGAAAGATATTTTTTAAACTTGTTACTTTATACACCATCTGGTCGAGTATTGATATTGTAAAAAATTACGTTTGATCTAAATCTAAATGTACAGAACGCATTTTTATGGTAAAATGTAATAAACGTAAAGTAAATGTGATAAACTGTATAAAAAAAAAACACCCCTAACCATGCCTAACCTAGTACAGAACGCATTTTTATGGTAAAAAGTAATAAACTGTTATTTCAAGATCAACTGATTCTGATCCCCAACTGTCACTATTTTTCTCATTTATTTCATATTTTTTAGAAGTTTTTGACAAAGTGTCATCGATACAAAAATTTAAAAGTTGTGGAACAGTAACATCAAATATATGCTATAACTTCTTCCATTTTAATCTTTTTTGAACGACCTAATTCTTGAAAATATTGTTCAAATTAGCGGTTCGATCATGTCTTATAAATCTGAAAAAAATATTTAAAATCTTATCATCTGCGCTATTTGTTACTATGTTACTTCTTGTTTTAAAAATTTTTATTTGCTCTCCTCTTTCTCGGCCATATGTCTTCCACTGAAAGTAGGATAAATTAACATGTTCATACGGCATTGATGATTAATTTTAAAACAAAACTTAAAATGTGAAAATTTTCAGAGTTAACAACTATATGCAATAACCTTTATTTTCTTGGTAAAATATGTTTCATCTACGAAATAGACGCAAAATAAAGTTGAGAATTAATAGCTGCCATTGTTATAACAAAGTCACAAAATGTCAATTTTACGTTGTGTTTATTTCATACATAAAATATATTTGATTAAAAAGTGTCAAGTAACCAAAATAGGATTACAATTTTAGGAAGTGATTTCATTTTTCTGTTATTAATTATACAAAGTTTACTTGTATTTTCACTTTCGTCTAACTCATGTATTGCCTTTAATATTATTGTTTAAAATGGCAAACTTTGTTAGTTTAACCTGCTTGTATCCTGTATTGATCAGATTTAGTTTTGATAATATAGTAATTCCAAAAATGTGTTCTAAATTAATTTCAAATGTGCATGTAATAATTTAAACAAAAGTTTTATAAAAATTCATTATGAATTTGTTTCTTTTATTATTACATTATTATACAGAATAATAAGTAATACATGAAAATACTATATAATCAAGTAAGCTTACTCGCCACGGCAAGGCACTGATCGTTGAGTAAGTCATGCAGCATGCAGTTAGTAGATAAATGAGTACAAGATTAATGTATAGAAAATGTTAATAAAAGCAGTACTATGGTTATTGATTTAATTATGCCACATGCAAAATAAATATATACAGAAAATGATAATGAATCCAACTGATAGATACTTAAGTTAAAAAATTGTGCATAGAATCTACAGGTTATATTAGAATCGGATCAACGCAAGCATAGAGAATGAAAGAAAGCTATTTTGAAATGATGAAAATGAAACATTATAATAATATAAATACAAAATAAATTATTTTATTTACCTCAAATATATTATTTAAACAGCACAATATTTTACCGCAATATTTTAAAGTAATATTTTACCGCAATATTTTACCGCAAGTCCAGTACCTAATGAATCTCAGCAAGTGATTTCGGTTGCAAGAACCGCGCCCGCTTTGAAACAAAAAGTACCAGAACTAATAAATTATTATTAAACGCATTTAAATGCTTCCGATTTAATGTTAATGTAATTATTGTGAGAAAACAGGTTACAAGTTATTTTTGTCGAATATTACCTCTCTAGTATTTCTGTGAAAACTATATTTGTTGTCTTACCTTCACCTTTTTTATTTACTGCCTCATTTGGTAACTTTATCTTCAAATTGTCGAAAGATCGTACTCTTGACATGGCCACATACAATTGCCCGTGTGTGAAAACTGGTTTTTCTAAATTTATTCCAACGTAATCAAATGTTTGTCCTTGAGCTTTATTAATTGTCATCGAGAATGCAAGTCTAATTGGAAATTGTCTACGTCTTAAAATGAATGGTAAATCACTGTCGGTTGGTGTGAAATCTATACGTGGTAAAAATATTCTGTTTCCCTTACTTTGTCCTGTTACAACTTCTAAATCTAAAAAATTAGTTCTCATTTGTTTTACAATTAATCTTGTGCCATTACAAAGTCCACGTTTTGGATTCATATTACGTAACAGCATGACAATAGCTCCAATCTTTAATTAAAGTTTATGGGGTGGCATACCAGTGGGCATCTCTTTGTTTAATAGTTCAGTGGGGTAGTTTATTTTGTTGCGACCATCACATTCAGCTGAATCTGCACTATAATATATTTTTGTGGTTCCTTTCAGTTTGTTCAGGACGATTCCATTTAGTGTCATTGTATCCTCGTTTGTTGGTGACAGTATTGCCCGGTTAATAAAGTCATGAATATTTTCTGGTTCAATATCTTCTTTTCCAAAAATTGCATCTGCTAGTGAATCAGTGACTATACATTTTTGTGGTATTGTAACGTTTTCTTCTAAACCATTTCCCACTTTTAATAGATATTCACAAAATTCTATTTCGTTTTGATTGACTCGCATATTTTTTGTCAGTGATAGTTTGTGAAATAAGTACCAAAGTGAACTCCGTAACATTGAAATTTCTATTATCGCCGTCCTATGATTGGTGTGTTTAGCAATCGGTAGGCACTGTCGGAAATCACCCCCTAATACGACAGTTTTTCCCCCGAAAGCTATCCTGTTGTCCATCAAGTCCTGTAAAATTAAATCAACGGCTTTCAATGCGTGTGAAGGAGCCATCGTAACTTCATCCCATATTACTAATGATGACTGTTTTAATAATTTTCCTGCTTCACTGTTTCCTCTCACTTTACAAACACTTGTTTCAGTTACTGGTACTGGTAATTTGAATGTTGAATGCACTGTTCTGCCTCCTTTCAATAATGTTGCTGCAATACCGGTCCATGCAACTGGTAACACTAATAATCCTTATCCTCTTAAAATACTAATGACTGTATTATATAAAAATGTTTTTCCGGTTCCACCTGGACCATCAACAAAGAAGTAGCGTTTAGTACATGTTTGGTCATTTATAGCAGTCATTATTAGTTGAAAAATTTCTTTGTGTTCATTGTTAAATAAAGCAGAATTTCTGTCGCCTTCTAATCTTTCTGCATCAACATCAATTATGTCGTCTATGTCTGTGGCATTTTCTATTTCTTCTGGTTCTGGAAGACCGAAATCCCTTAGCTGAAAACCTTGCATTATTAATATTTGTTTTATGTGTGTTAAACATTTACTCTCCGCGACTCTTCTGGTATAATAATTGAGATAATCTTCCATTAAATCATCTTTAAATTTTTCCCACAATAAGGCAACGTTACAAATTGTATGAAAACATATTAAGTATGCAAAGAGTTCACGTAATTGTTTCGGAAATTTATCTATTATTGCCTCTTGTAAACATTTTTCACATTCATCATCACTTGCTAGTAAACCTTTTGCTCTGGCAGCTTCTTGAAAGGTATTGTAAATTTTACCGTCCACAGTGCGTAAATCTACGTAATTTTTTGCTCCTGGTGTGTGAATTAATAGTAACCTTAGATGAAATCGTTCAATATCTTTGGGACTTACAGATAGTATTCTGCCTATTACAGGTTTGGTTTCTTTTTGTCGTGCTTTCCATTCATTATCTTTGGTGAATACGTAGTGTTTCGGAATTTCCATGTAGTGATATTGGTGCGCGTTTACATCTATTTGATTTAACAAAAACCAAGCGGTAAGAGTTGTATTTTTCTTTGCAGCCCTGTCTATTGCTTTTTTTTCTTCGCCTGGCACAAAAACTACTGCCTGTTGATTTTGTAAATGTACAGCAAGTTCAAAAACTGTATGAGACTTATCGTGTAATGGATATTCTAACATTCTCCAGCAACTTTCTGGAGCTGAAACATACCTTGCGTCTAAGAATCCCGTTATTTCATCCCACTGAACTGTATTTTGTTTGTCTAATTTCCCTAGTTTGACACTGGCCATATCATGTCCTTTACATAAATAGTCACAAATGTATTTTATACTTTTTACCGACGAACATATTTCAACATTTATGTGTGCTTTGTACTTTTTACTTAAGTAGGGATTGTAAGGTACTATCCATTGATTGTTTATTGTATATTTGACAGTGCCGTTTTTCCATAAAATATAAATTTTTGCATTATTATTTCTTCTTCTATAAAGTGGATATCCATTAACATTTTCTCGGGTTTCGTTTTGAAATTCCTTTGGATATTTTTTTGAACATTTGTTATTATCCATGCATGGTGATTTTTTATTCAATATCCCACAAGGTCCATGTACCATATGTGTTTTGATAACTTGATATAAGTCTGGTTCTTTGTCTTCGTCAGGAATTTCTGCGCATACTATTGCATCGATGTCGTCTTTATTTCTTATTTTAGCTTTTTCATCAAGCGTCAAAAGTAAATGCATATGAGGTAGACCTCGTTTTTGGAACTCTATTACGTATATATAAGCTACAATTTTGCCAAATATTTCGTCATGAATACATTCATGTAGCATGTTTTTAATTTTTCCATAAAATACCCGCGCAATTATGTCTGGTCTGTCTGATGCCGTTTGCCCTTCTTTTAACTGATCTGTTATTTCATGCCACTTAGGATTACACGTTACTGTTATAAATAAATCTGGTTTACCAAATTCTCTTACTAATGCCATAGCGTTCTGATACATTTTTAACATAAATCGGCTACCTCCCTGAAATGTAGATGGTAAAATTATCATTGTACCTGCCTTTCCTCCTTCATTTACTGCAAGGTTATTTATATGGTCCATAAGTCCGCTGTACAGTTCAACTCTCAGGCGAGTCTGGTTAAGTCGAATGTAGTTCAATCGTTCGCTTTCTATTTTTACATACGCATCTACTATGTATTGTTGAGTCAGTTTTCCAGCTTGTAAACAGGGATTAAAATTGCCTCGGTCTGCTAAACGGTTCATGTAGAATAGTAATGTTGATATCTTCTTTTTACCATCAGCCTGTTTCAAATTAATACCCCATCCTGACTCACCGTGAGGGAATAGTAATGGATAGACCATTGGGTCACAATTTTCGCTGTATTGATTAATTCGAATACTGACTTGTCCTCTTGGATGAATGCAGATATCTCGGTTCACGGGTGGAACACCATCATTGGAACTAAATACTACTGCAACTTCATTGCTTGTTGGTATATTATAACGCCGTTTGTCTTTACTCCTGTCTTTACAGATCCACAAATTTATTTCTGGTATATTTTTATTTTCCTGTTTAGCTATAGAAATTTCTATATCCTCTAATTCTTTTAACATCATAAAGGCTTCACAATATGGATTTATTGCGCGTAATATTGAATCAAGTTGGTTCATAATTTCGGGATTACATTTTTTATTACTTTCTACATTCATTCGTTTCATCAGTGCCTCTGTAGTATCAATTATATACAGTTGAGCTTATTGTTCCGAAGCTCCATTTTCTGGATACAGTGAGGTTGTATTATGATAAATTTGTCCGTGTATTCTGAATACGTACGGACCGCGGCCCGGCGGTGGAGAAATCTGAGCTCCCATTGACGCAAAAGCTAGTGCACTATTATATTTTCTAATATTTTCTCTAAAATTCTTACTTTTAGCATCTTGTCCTGTAAGTAAATATTGAGGGTACAATATATTTTTTTTTATTAATTCTCAATTTTTCCAGTCGTTTTGTTTTATCTTCGGAAGTTTCTTTTTCAATATATATTTTTTCAATAATTCTCTGTTTTTCCAATCGTTTAGTTTTAGCTTCGTGAGTTTCTTTTTCAATAAATTTTTTTTCATTAAGTCTCAGTCTTTCTAGTCGTTTAGTTTTAGCTTCGTAAGTTTCTTTTTCAATATAATTTTTTTGATTAACCCTTAGTTTTTCTAATCGTTTATTTTTGGCATCACTAGTTTCTCTTTCAATATATATTTTACTATTAATTCTCAGTTTTTCTAATCTTTGTTCAGTTTGATGAATCGTTTCCTTTTTAATATACTTGACTTTATTTTCTCTATTGTGTTTTAATCGTTCTGTTTTTTGATCCTCAGTCTCTACGAATTTTCGCTTTAAATAACTTTGAATTAGTTGTTCTTGACGATTTAATGTCGGGAATAATGTAATTATTTTGGATCTATAAATTTGTGCTAGATGAGTCCTAAGTTTGGTTACGTCGTAAATTTCTTGGGTAGGATCTCTGTTAAATAATAAACTTGTACTGAATGCTATTGCAAATAAACCACAGTCATATACATTTGGTTGTTGTTGAACTTGCGCGAATGTTATCGTCGGATGAAATGGAAATAATTTATTTAAATATAATTCAGCACTATGATGTAATTGTTTACCGTTTAGGCTATCATAAATTGTTATATTAATTCCATCGTAATACGAACAAATCCAATGGCCAATACCGAGTCCGGAGTTTCCTTGATACAATATTTGGATATGTCGTGTTCCTTGTAAAATAGCGGCAATTCGTTCTGGTCTTGATATTATATAAGTAGGTTGAGGTCTGTATTCAGAAACATTACGAAGTATTGCGAAATAGACATCCATGTGTATATCCTCTAAATATCCATTGGGGTTGAGAACTGTATTGATATCGTTGTCCACCAAATCACATTGAAAATTATGTTGTTCTATATTCATTGTATTGATATTATTTACAATTACTTCTTCTGGTTGCTTATCTTTAATTTCTAAGTGCCTATTGCTCCTCTTCTTACGTTGTACTCGAGTTTTGTTAGGTATTTTGCTAATGTATTTCTTGAGTATATTATGAAAGTAATTGTACCTACACTTAAATTAGAATCCTAATTTGAATGGAAAATATTAAATATTATTATTTATTAATTAGAAACTATTTTATCGTACCTAATTTAACTTAAAAAAAAATACTTATTATAATATTCTATAATATTAAATATTGACTATATAGTTACTTACTTTTATGTAGTTGTATACTTTTCTCGTAGGAATCTAGTAGATGTAGGTAATTACTTACTTCAAAATTCTGGTTTAACAGAAAATTATGAATGATAATTTTGTTTAAATACCAGTATTCTAAAAGTAAAACATGGAATATGTTTTATATTACAGTAACATAGTGATTGTTATACCGGGTGTAGAATTAAAATATGCAACATAGGAAATACAAATCTATTTTTTTAATATGATGATTGTTGCTTCCCTAATTAAATTAGACCAAATGTGTAAATGTTTAGAATTAAAAACTGCATCTAATAAGTATCTATTTGTTGCTCAATTGTTTTTTATGCAAGAGTAAGAAGCAAACGAAAAATGGCTTTTATAAAGAAAATTACGAATTGAGAGCGCTGCAATGGGGTAGGTGGCACAGTGGTATCGAGTCGGCCTGTGGATCTTGAGAACCCTGGTTCGATCCCCACAGCCGACAAATAATTTTCACCAAATTAAATCTATCCCTGTGGCTCCCCCACCACTAATATCTTTGGGGGCCGTGATTTGACGCCTGGTAACCGCACTTCACTCGAAAAAATATATCACTTTCCGAGATCTGCTTAGGCAGAGTGCCACACCCAGTAATGGGTAAAAGGCGTGATGATATATTTATTTTATTTATTTATTTATTTAATTGATTAACCAAAGTTTATAATAAATTATCTTAAACGTGTATTGTCATATTTTTTATTGATGATAATAATAATAATAACAATTATAATAATAAAAAGTACATGAATAATTTTAAGGAAACACAAAATATTGATTATAGTAAATGGTCAAAAATAATTCCATTTACAGCTAAACAATGGCGTAATCTATAAACAAATTCCTGGTGAACTGCCGCTAATTGTCGCGCTGATATTTTGTCACAGTCTTGTCTTATTGCATTTTTTAAAGAGTTTGTGTCGGCATGATTTTGCTTATAAATTTTTTCTTTTAAATAGGGCCACAAAAAAATTCGTTAGGTGCCACACCAGTGGATCTCAACCATATTAAAAAATAGCATTGTATTTCCTATGTTACATATTTCAATTCTACACCCGGTATAATATTTAATAAAATTAGTAGGTATAAAATTTTGTTGAAAAAGATCACTATAGTAATTTTAATCAGAAACATTATTTTGATATTGTTTTATTCTAAGATAATAAGCTTAGCGTTAGTTATCATAGGTGCCGGCAATAAGGCATAAGTTGGGGCCTTTTGCAGTACCTAGTTACTTAAAATTCATAATATTTATTTACTGATTACAACAATTTATAAATTTACTACAACAATAAGTATTTATGCGACAAAACTTTTTTACCAATTTAAATCTACCCCTGTGGCTCCACCGCCACTAATGTCTTTGGGGGCCGTGATTTGACGGCTGGTAACTGCACCTCAAGCGAAAAAATATATCACTTACCGAAATCTGCTATGGCAGAGTGCCACACCCAGTAATGGGTAAAAGGGATGATATATTTATTTCTTATATTTTATAAGTATAATTTTATATATATATATATATATTAATGTATAATAAAATAAATCTATTTTTTAAATTGTTATAATTGTATATTCATCTTTTTAAGTTCTCTTACAGTTTTGCTTATTCTTTTAAAACAGTTACACTTTAAATTCAAAAAAAATATGTCCCATAATTTAAAATTGCTAAAATCAGTATTTTCAAAATCAATTTTTAACAAACAAAACGATATATTTATACCACGGTATACTAAATATATAAGATGGATCTATGAAATACATATAGCATCATACGAAAGGGACTCCGTTGATCGTTAAATGGGTCTTATCAAATACCACCTACATATACATTTAGTTAAATAACAAATATATAAGAAAATTTATTTTAAGCAAGAGAAAGAAATACTGATATAAATATATATTTTAATAATAATAAATATTGTAGATATTTCTGTTTCTAGGAGATAAGGTGGATCTTTTAATAATAAATAATAAATTTCATTCTACACGTTATACAAAAATAATGTGTAATAAAAATTAATTAATTAATCTCAATAAAAATATAGAAAAAATTGTGTTAATTAAAATGTATGCCATTTATTCCTTATATATATATATATATATATATATATATATATATATATATATGAACTCCAAATAAATTTTTAATGACTTCCGATTTTGTTTACCAGTTGTTTATTTATACTATACATTTATTATTATGCTTAAATTAAATAAATTTCATATTTTCATTTCATGAATATACCTCTGTTTTTTTTAATTGAGTTTTTTTAATTTTTCACAAAAATTTCTATTCAAAAAGGATTATACAGTACCTACTTAATTAGTATTTTGGTAAATTAGATTTTTTAAATGAACTACTACTGAATGTTGTATCATTATAATATTCCCAGAAATGTTTAATTCTTAGAAATAAAAAATAATAGCGTTATATATAATTATAACTAAGTTAGTAATATTTATTAAATATTCCTAAATATTTACCAAATACGTTCAAACACTTTAAGTATACAAACATATTTAGATGCAAATTGTCACTTGAAACTGAATGTCGTTTTTGTCAACATAAATTTTGTTTGTGCTCCCATTTTATGTATTTAGAACACTGATTGATACTGTGTCGCTTTTATTTAACTCAGCTTAAATCAAAGTAAGAGTATAACTGTAGATTTGTAGAAGAAAAATTATTTGTTATTATTAGTAATACATATCTATTTTATATTTAAAAGATCCTAATAAAATCGAACTCCAAAATTGAAATAGTTTTTCTGTAGGCGTCAAATAAATAGGTACATGTATTATATAAAACTTGATATTGAATATTAGTTCCTCGGAATTCGGAAGTAATGATATAATTTTACATTCGCCATCTTGCATAACATGCTTCAGTATAAATTATGTTATATATTCGAAATAACTTAATTATTATACATAATAAGTATGATAATTTTTGTATCATCTTTAAGAAAATGCATTATAAGTACTTACTTGTCTCTAAATATCTCTTGGCTTCTTAAACACACTGTTTTATATCCTGTGACTGGTATGATTTTAAAGCAAATAAATCGAAAACGGTAAATATTATACTTCAAATATGAAGAAAAACTCTCTACCTCGCAGAAATAATATGTTATAACAAAGAAATATTAGCACTGACCACTATAATGAAAAGCACAAAATCGTTTGCCTCACAAGAACAGCAGTACGAAACTGTTTGACAACGTGTTGCTTGTGTAATCTACGTTAGGCACTTGCATAGTTGTCAAATTATATAAAATGAAAACATATATAGTTGGCAAATTATATAAATTGAAAATATATATAGAATAATATTTAAAAGAAGAAATATTATTTTCAAGAATGATTTTTCAATACAATTTTTTTTTTAAATATATACTAATAATTATAATACTTAAATTTTATGTTCGTAACGCAGTAAAACAGTTGGCAACGCAGCACTACCAAAATGAGAAAACAAGTTCTCGACCAATCATAATCGAAGTAGATGGCAGCACATGTCAAATTCTTATTATTATATTTTATATTGTTATAAATTCCATGTGCAAATTAAATTATACTAAAAGTGCATTTATACTTAAATATACATTAAACCTAGATATTGTAATTTATTATTAGATTAAATACATGACTATGTTGCTGATTTGACTTTTGTACATTCATTTCTTGGAGTCTTTTAACATGGTGTTTAACTTGTTAAAAATAAAAATGCAGTAAGATATTTGTTTTTAATATAGTAATATAGGTATTTTGCTTATAAATGTAAAATGTATTTTATATTATAGATCTTTCATGGATATCAGGTTTTGAGCGATTCTAATTTTATTCGCTTTTCTAAATATTATACTTGTACTGTTTTTGTCATTCAGATTTGATCAGGATCTGCTTTTATATATTTTTCCATATATTTCATTTGCTTGTCTACTATGTCCCAACGATTCTTTCAGATTTTATCTAAAAATATAAAAATTATAATTAATACTGAATCATTTTGCAAAAATAGAAATAGATACCATGTATAATTTTTGTTTCTTATTACCTTGTGAAAAGTTTTCGTATTTATTTTTTATTTAGCTTTATCAAATGCATGGTACAGTCTATGTTTTAAATGGAATGATATTTATTGTAAAATCTTATTTTTGACAAACGCCAGAATATTTTTTCTCTAGTTCTGTCAATACTTGTCAACTTCATGGTGCACTGTCATGTCAAAAAAATAATTTTGAAATAAACATTTAAAAAATCTGTAATTTTAATAAAAACCTCCCCTCATTCCTATAATATGCGTAAAAAATTTCAAAAGTAGTCGACAAATTTTTCTACTCAAGTAATTTATAATAAAAAATGCGACATGTCCACTGAGAAATGTCAAATCGACGATAGATGTTCTTCTTAAAAAATCCAAAGCTACCTCGCTCTAAGTTGATTTTGCGCCAAAAACGCATGTTTTTTCAAAATTACTCGCACATCATGTGTACAAAAAATTTAAAACTATCAAAAGGCACTCCCCACGATTGACCTCTATCAAATAAAAATTGTTTCCAATTTTTCGGATAATCCGTCTAGGCTGTAGAAATGGGCAACTGACCGTGATGAATCTATATATATATATATATATATATATATATATATATATATAGATATAAATATACCTTTTTTCTCTTTTAGTATATGGACTAGCGATCAGGTCGGCTTCGCCGACCCTCAGCTAGGCTCCGCAGCCCCTGAAGAAAATGATTTTTTAAACTTGTTACTTGATATACCCTATAGTTGAGTATTGATATTGTAAAAAATTACAGTTTACAAATTTTTCGAAAATGATTTGCTATCAACTCGTTGCTGATTTATTTTTACATTATCTCTTAGATCTTTCATTAGAACTGAAATGAGTACAGTTTCAATATCATTTAGGTCAAAACAATTGACAATCAGTCGATTACAATTTTTGGCTTCTATATCTCCTCATAACTTCAAATTTAATACCAAACACGATATGTTTCTAACACCTTTAGAAATAAACAATTGACAATCAGTTGACCTATTTTTTTTTATATTTCTGTTCGAAAGCTCTCTTTAAACCTTTTAGTTTGATACCAAACTCGATAGATTTTTAAAGACTTTTAGGAAAAACAATTGACAATCAGTCGATTATAATTTGCAATTATTCTGCTAGAAATCTCTTTTCAAAACATTTACTTTAATACCAAACACGATAGATTTGTAATGACTATTAAGAAAAACAATTGACAATCAGTTGCTTACAATTTTAATAATTCTGTTTAAAAACTCTCTTCAAATCCTTTAGTTTGATACCCAACACGATGAATTTCTAAATAGTATTAAAAAAAACAATTGACAATCATTCGATTATAATTTTTTATAATTCTGCCCAAAATCCCTCTTTAAAACATTTAATTTGATACCAAACACGATATGTTTCTAATTACTTTTAGAAAAGAAAAACAATTGACAATCAGTGAATCACAATTTTTAATAATTCTGTTTAAAGCCCTCTTCAAACCATTTAGTTTGATACCAAACACAATACATTTCTAGTGACTTTCAGAAAAAACAATAGACAATCAATCGAATATATTGATAATAGTTTATTACTAATTTTAATTCTAACGACTATCACGTCTGTTAAAATATTTCATTATGATACTTGATTTTGTTGAGAAAATACGCAGCCAAGCTGATAGTGTAAAACCTCGTTCTGTCAATACTTGGCAACTTCATGGTGCACTGTCAAGTAAAAAAATAATTTTTAAATAAACATTTGAAAAATCTGTAATTATAATATAAACGTCCCCTCATTCCTATAATATGCGTAAAATATATCAAAAGTAGTCGACAAATTTTTCTACTCAAGTAATATATAATAAAAAATGCGACATGTCCACTGAGAAATGTCAAATCGACGATAGATGTTCTTCTTAAAAAATCCAAAGCTACCTCGCTCTAAATTGATTTTGCGCCAAAAACGCATGTTTTTTCAAAATATCTCGCACATCATGTGTACAAAAAATTTAAAACTATCAAAAGGCACTCCCCACGATTGACCTCTATCAAATAAAAATTGTTTCCAATTTTTCGGATAATCCGTCTAGGCTGTAGAAATGGGCAACTGACCGTGATGAATCTATATATATATATATATATATATAGATATAAATATACCTTTTTTCTCTTTTAGTATATGGACTAGCGATCAGGTCGGCTTCGCCGACCCTCAGCTAGGCTCCGCAGCCCCTGAAGAAAATGATTTTTAAACTTGTTACTTGATATACCATATAGTTGAGTATTGATATTGTAAAGAATTACAGTTTACAAATTTTTCGAAAATGATTTGCTATCAACTCGTTGCTGATTTATTTTTACATTATCTCTTAGATCTTTCATTAGAACTGAAATGAGTACAGTTTCAATATCATTTAGGTCAAAACAATTGACAATCAGTCGATTATAATTTTTGGCTTCTATATCTCCTCATAACTTCAAATTTAATACCAAACACGATATGTTTCTAACACCTTTAGAAATAAACAATTGACAATCAGTTGACCTATTTTTTTTTTATATTTCTGTTCGAAAGCTCTCTTTAAACCTTTTAGTTTGATACCAAACTCGATAGATTTTTAAAGACTTTTAGGAAAAACAATTGACAATCAGTCGATTATAATTTGCAATTATTCTGCTAGAAATCTCTTTTCAAAACATTTACTTTAATACCAAACACGATAGATTTGTAATGACTATTAAGAAAAACAATTGACAATCAGTTGCTTACAATTTTAATAATTCTGTTTAAAAACTCTCTTCAAATCCTTTAGTTTGATACCCAACACGATGAATTTCTAAATAGTATTAAAAAAAACAATTGACAATCATTCGATTATAATTTTTTATAATTCTGCCCAAAATCCCTCTTTAAAACATTTAATTTGATACCAAACACGATATGTTTCTAATTACTTTTAGAAAAGAAAAACAATTGACAATCAGTGAATCACAATTTTTAATAATTCTGTTTAAAGCCCTCTTCAAACCATTTAGTTTGATACCAAACACAATACATTTCTAGTGACTTTCAGAAAAAACAATAGACAATCAATCGAATATATTGATAATAGTTTATTACTAATTTTAATTCTAACGACTATCACGTCTGTTAAAATATTTCATTATGATACTTGATTTTGTTGAGAAAATACGCAGCCAAGCTGATAGTGTAAAACCTCGTTCTGTCAATACTTGGCAACTTCATGGTGCACTGTCAAGTAAAAAAATAATTTTTAAATAAACATTTGAAAAATCTGTAATTATAATATAAACGTCCCCTCATTCCTATAATATGCGTAAAATATATCAAAAGTAGTCGACAAATTTTTCTACTCAAGTAATATATAATAAAAAATGCGACATGTCCACTGAGAAATGTCAAATCGACGATAGATGTTCTTCTTAAAAAATCCAAAGCTACCTCGCTCTAAATTGATTTTGCGCCAAAAACGCATGTTTTTTTAAAATATCTCGCACATCATGTGTACAAAAAATTTAAAACTATCAAAAGGCACTCCCCACGATTGACCTCTATCAAATAAAAATTGTTTCAAATTTTTCGGATAATCCGTCTAGGCTGTAGAAATGGGCAACTGACCGTGATGAATCTATATATATATATATAGATATAAATATACCTTTTTTTCTCTTTTAGTATATATCGTCACCTTCATCGTCATCTAATATATCATTTGAGGCAGCGAAAGCAGCCAAAAGAGCATTCCGCGAAACAACGACACCGTTAAGAAGCTTCTATGGAGAAACTGAATTTAAAAGAGCCTGTCTAAATTCATATCATAAAATTTAAAAAAAAAATTGGAAAAAAGTCGTTCAGGCCATTATATTTTAAATACTTATCAAGAAAAAAGTTGTCTAAGCAGGAAAGATCGGAATTTATTAGCCGAACTTATAATTAATGGAATTATATTTGATTCGGATAAGTAAGTCATTTTGTTCGATACAATGTCTGCAGAAATATTAGTTTTAACGGATTATTACAGACCTGCGAGCAATACAGATTTTGAAATAAATTCGGAAAAAATATGTCAGTTGTTTACTTCTGAGTGTAAAAGTACATGGTACATACCGGCAGTTAGTGCTAAAATATTGCCAACCAAAAAAGCAATTAACTCCAAAGGCAAGCTTCCTGACAAATACAAAAATTTAAGGAAAATATACTCGCATAAAGCAGAAACAAGAGCAGGAAAGGAATCAAACGAAAAAGAAGACAGCGAAAATACGCCAGATTATTCAACAGGTAAATTAACAATAAATATTTTCATCGTAATTTGCTTTTATTCGAAAAACTATTGTTATGATTATTTCAATAGTAAAAATTTATTTGACTTTCAAATAACCTGTTTTTAATATCTATCTCTCATTTGATTTTTCTAAATTATACAATAATTCAGCCCATAATCTCTTTAAAAATTGGAAGAAATTCTATGAAAATTTAAAAAAATTAGAAAGTGAAAATAGACATGAGATTTTCCTTCAAATGCTACCTAGTTTTGACGATGGTAATAAGTACTTATGTTAATTTATTCTTCAGTTACTGATAATGATTATTTCAGAAGATACAGACGCTTTAAAAATTTTGTCATTGTCATCATTTTTACCACCGACGGGAAGAATAAGAAAAGAAAAATTACATTGGAAACCGTCAACATTAGAGTGCCAATATTCAATTATACAACATGTTAAGGTGACATTTCAATTATGTTTATTTAACCCTATAAATAGTATGAGGATAAAAATATCCAAATGCAATTTTGAACAAATACGCAGGTTTTAGAGTTCCTAGAAAGTAAGTTTCATATTTTATCTAACCGAAATCTTCTGTCAAGTGTCTAACGTAGCATCAATCCCAAGGCTCCTAATATGATAGGTATTGACTACAACTTGTTTATTGTCATTTTTATTTATAGATTGCGTCTGAAATTCAAGAAAATATTGATAAAACAAAAAGTGCAATGAAACGGCTGTCATTACCTATTCAACCATTTATAATTGTATTGGGACCAAATTTAATTAATATTAATGAATCATACATCATTATTGAAGATATTATATATAAAGCTAATTCAGTTTTGCACGCTTTTGACCTATGTTTCAAATCGTTCCACGTACTACATGTACATTATCCACCAGAGAGTGAACACATTTGGCAAGTTTTACAAAGATATGTCTATAAATTTACAACAAAATGGGATAAAATAATTTCTACAGTAGAGAGAATTGTAAAAGAATTAGAAGAGCTTGATACCGAGAAAATTTAAAAACTAATGGACACTTTTTGCATTAGGAAGGAATATGTTTTGTAATGTTTAGTTTCTTTACTATGGTAGTGGTAAAACCGCAACTGTGGTAAAACCGTAACCGCTTGGCGGTTCGTTTTCAGAATATACTATTAACGTCCACCAATGCATTCAAAATAATAAAGGAGAGTTGTGCACCTTGAAACAGTATGTACCCCAAGACATTAATGTGTTTCCGAAAATATTTGAATTTTTTCACCTAAATCCTAATGTAGTTCACACTTATGGTAAGAGGTACCAACACATGTATTGCCAAGTCAAGCCAACATTTTACAGTGAATGTATTTAAAATTTATTATTCTGATAATAGTCGAGTAAATATAAATTTGTGAACATGTTGGTCTATAAAAAAGAAGGTATGCATATCATGTTACTTTCATTTATTCTACCGTGTTCGCTATTGTTTTGTGTCTATGTTTTCTTACTTACAACTTTTATAACCTTAAAATAATAACGTTCCCCAAGCTATCTATGTAAAGTAAACCAGTGTGTACATCGGGACAGTGGAATGAGTGTACCTTTGACATGTCCCAAGGTACATATGAAATTCATTTTTTTCTTCTTTAAAACGTTAGCCGCCACAATGTGTTTAAAAAAAATTGCATATTTTTTATGAGATATATGTCATTTGTTATCAGTGGAGGCCGCGTGATTCGAATGTCGTGTCTCAACAACGCGCAGGCGCACCCCACCATTATCTGCAACGACAGTTGTTTCATAGCGACCGACGAAATTTTTTATTAGTTTAGAGTGAATATTAACATGGATGACTATGAAAACGAACATACTAAGCTCTAAAAAAATTATGGACGAGTTTCTATCGGACGACGAGCATGAGCCATTCAGTGCCAGATCTAGTGAAGACTTTTCTCCGTACTCTAATTCGGATTAATCTTTGTTCGAGGAAGCGCAGCGAAAGAAGCGAAAGTTACATACCAGGAAGATCGAATGTAGATTAAACCATTGATGAAGTTATTTCAACTTATCTACTCGTATGTGAGGACGAGTCAGAAGAAGAAGATTCAAATGAGAGACGTGAGATAACTTGGAGCCCTGGAATTGGCCTTTCTATGAAGAAATTTGACTTTCAAGTACATAGTGTCGGAATAAAAGACGAGACGCACATAAACAAATCTCCCGCCGATTTTGTTTCTCTATTTATTGATGACGCTAATACTAATAATTATTAAAACCTATGGGGCAACTTTGAACACTTTTTGGGGTGACTTTGATGTGTATTTAATATGTGAGTTTCTAGGTATAGATTACCTGTTAATCATGGTTAGAAGATACAAACGACTTTTGGGAACAAGGGAGTACAAAAATTACACAAATGATAATTTGGAAGAAGCTCTTCAGCGAGTAGTGACAGGTGCCATGTCTATAGAACAAGCTTCTGTCCGTTATAGAATACCATATGGTACATTATTCAATAAATATAATGGAAAATATACAAATAATCCGGATACGAAACCAGCGCTTTCAAGAAGTAAAGAGTGAGCATTTATTAGAGCTTGTCTCCAATATGAAGATTGGGAATATACTTTTACCACAACAGATTTGCGTGTAATTACAAAATTCTACTTGGATAAGCGCGGATTGAAACCAAAATTAACAAATAATTTTCCAGGCATAGATTAGCAGCAAGCATAAGCAAAAAACGTGCAGATTTAAGTGTTACTGAAATAAAAACATATTCCGAAAATTTAGAAGTTACGCTGGAGAATGTACCTTTCGAGAATATTTTCAACTATGATGAGACGAATATGTTAGATGATCTTGGAAAATTGAGGGCTATATACCAACGAGGTAAAAAGTATCCTGAAAGAACCATTAATAATTTCAAATCAGCAACAATTATGGTTTATTCTTCAGCATCTGGAGTACTTTTACCGCCTTACATTGTATACAGAGCTGAACATTTATGGGATTCGTGGATAACTGGCAGTCCAAAAAGAAACCGTGTTGCGAAGATCAATGCTGTAGTCGCGAAAGGTTTTACATTAGAACTAGCCATGGATGGAATCAAACTGTTTTAACCCTTTTAACAGCTAGCGTTTCCATATGGCAACGCAGGTGTCATTTGTTTAGTACGACGCCATTTCTGACAGTGCTCTTTTATAGTACGGATCGCATGTATCAATTAGCTCTGCAACAGATGTCGATTGGTGAAATTAGTTCGATATTTTAAATAATCTTTACAATTTTTTGTACTAGTGATTCAAACATTGAAAATGCCATAAATGGACCTTCGATTTGTGTAAGTATGATAATAACAATTACACATTTTGGCTTACAAATATATTAGTTAGCAAACTGTAGTGCGAAATATTTGTTTGAAATATAACAGTTGTCATACATTTAAAATATTCCATAAGATTTTTTTTCTGATGCGTTATTTATTGACGTTGCCATATGGCAACGTTAGTCAATAATGAGTGCTTTTTTATTTTACTTCGCAGACTCGGATTCTCCCTCCAACAAGCATTACAGATGATATATGACGACGATGCAGATATTGACAGCAATTGTATGGAACCTCCTGAGTCCAATGTTCTAACTGACGAAGATTCGGGAAACGAAGATGAGGGCTTGTCTTGCTGATAATCTGAACCGTAATCAACTAATGGCTGGAGTTGAAGTATGACACAAATAATACTGCACAGTTGGTCATTCAGATTGCAGAAACAAAGACAAAGCTGCCGCAACGTCCAAGTTTACAAAAAAATTCCTGGATTGTGGGCGGCCTTATAAAAAATACATGTAGAGAATTTTTAAACCAGAATCTTTCAATGTACGAAAATATGTCAGATTTGAAGATCTTTGAGATTTTTATTAACGACAAAGTAATTAGTTTGCTGGTTGCATAATCTACAAAATACGCATTGTTTCTAAATAAACCGGACCCAAAAATTTTACCCAAAGAGATGAAGTGTGCAATAGAAATTGTGATTTTGAGTGGGTATCATTAATTTCCAGGTAGAAATATATTAATGGGACACTGGTACAGATATGAATGTATCTGCTGTAACCAAAGTAATGAGAAGAGACAGATTTAGACGGATTTTAAGATTTCTGCACTGTGCAGATAATAGTAAACGTAACAAATAAGACAAACTGTGGAAGCTACATCCTCTGATGGATATGATGAACGAAAAGTTCATAAAAACTGGTTTCCAACAGAACACTTAAGCTATGATGAGTCTATGATAAAGTACTTTGGAAACATCCAGCGAAGTAATTTATCAGAGGCAAACCAATCCGATATGGTTATAAAATGTAGAGCCTCAATTCGGAGTATGGCTATTTCGTTAACTTTGATATTTATCAAGGCAAAAACCTATGAGGATATTCTGATTACAAGTCTGACTTTTGCAAATGCGCTGCACCATTCTTGAACATGTTACCCCAGCCAATAAAGGATTTTTCTTACAAATTTTATTTTGACAATATTTTTACTGGATTAAATTAATTGCATTTTCTCAAACAAAAAGGTTATGATGGAACCAGAACTATAAGAGAATCGCATCCAAAAATCATGTAATCTCACAGAGAAAAAACTGATCGCTAAATCTAGTAGTTGGGGTGATATACTTTCTTGTATAGATCGAGAAGACGGCATCATACTAGTAAAGTGGGTAGATAATAAAGTAGTGACGGCAGCTTCTACATGTCACGGTGTTGCTACCATATCGTCTGTGAAACGTTATTATCAAAAAGATAATAAAATCGTCCAAGTACAACGTCCATCAATTATAGCGGAATATAACAAATTTATAGAAGCTATGGACCTTATGGACGAACATATAGCGAGATAGCGGATCAGTTTCAGGAGAAAAAAAGGTGGTGGTCAATTTTTACATGGCTGCTGGATGTTGATATTGTAAATGCCTGGATCGTAAGGAGACAATGTAAAAAGAAACAACACATCAATCAGTTAGATATCAGGAGGCAAATTGTTCAAATCTATCTGAACAGATATAAAAAATTACCCAAAAGTACAGGAAAAGCAGCAGTATCAAGGTCCAGTAATTCACTGTCTCGAGTCTCTGATGATATTAGATATGATTATAAGGATCATTTACTAATTTCAAATCCTGAAAAGAAAAAACTAAGATTCCCAGGTGAAGGTTGTTCATCTATTATGCACACCATGTATCAAAAATGTGATGTTGGACTATGCATAGAATGCAACCCCATTTTCCATACTAAGTAAACATGTAATAATTTCTTATAGCAATAACTGCATAGCCTTTGTAAATTTTACTATTTTGTATTATATAATTGGATAGTTGCCAAGTGGCAACGGATCTTATTTCGAAAAATCGATTTTAAATTTTTATATATATCATCACGCCTTTTACCCATCACTGGGTGTGGCACTCTGCCTAAACAGATCTCGGTAAGTGATATATTTTTTTGCGTGTAGTGCGGTTACCAGCCGTCAAATCACGGCCTCCAAAGATATTAGTGGTGGAGGAGCCACAGAGATAGATTTTTTAAATTGGTGAAAATTGTTTGTCGGCTGTGGGAATCGAACCAGGGTTCTCAAGATCCACAGGCCGACTCGATACCACTGAGCTACCTACCCCATATTTTTTATATGATTGTAACAAAAATGGAGAACGTTGTCATGACCGCCGAGCAACTCGCCGGCGCTTATCAGGAGCCTGCGATCCGACCATGGAAATACTGAAGCGAATGTGAGTACCAAAATCAACTCACAACAAGGCAACTTTGTAAATTGCACAGCAAGATCCGATAGTACTGGGAATGCAAGTACATTCATCGGAGCAATCTTAGTTTTTATTAAAGATTGTGCAAGCGCCTCTGATGCCAACGCCATCGTAGGAATGACCGCGTTGCTAATCGGACTCGTCGCAGATTGGTGAGCTGGCGTGAAGTGTAATATGACGACATTTGACAACGCTATCGATGACCTTCGCCATTATTTACCGACGATTTGGTGGATGATGTAGTGTTTCAATAATGCTTGTATGCAAATCAAAACAATAAAACAAATTTTGGACTTACTAGAGACGAATTGTATGTATTTGTGGGAGTCAATTTAATTATGTCATATATTAGATATTCTCGCACACGACTTTATTGGAGTAGCAAAGAAGCGTGGAGAATTTTTCTTCGATATTTGTTTTGAGTATTTTCATACCATATATCAAGATAATAAAATGCATGATGTCCACTAGAATGTACTTAATTATTTTTGTTTATCGTGGATATAGTTCCTTATCAGATGACATATGCCAAATAAAGTAGTCTGTACTGAAACTTCAACAAGTGAACTTACGAGTAATTTTTTTATTTTACAACACTATTAATGTTTTGTTAATTACCCCGGTTTATAAAATGTAGTGGAGATTCTAAAATACATTTCGTTCTAAAATTTTCGTTTTCCTCAAATTGCCACGAGCAATTTTTCTCTCAACACCTTTTACATATCGAGTTAATTTTCCTGTATGACAATAATTAATTGAAGTACTACATATTGACACAAGTACTTTCTCGTTTCTTATTCACAAGGTACGAACCTTAACAATCTCCAAGTTGAGTAATATGCAAGGTGGATTTTTGCCTGAGACAGGGTGTGTAGATCAATTGTTTTCTCTTCGTATGATTGTTGAGAAATCACTTGCTAAGAACAAGAAGGTGTTCTGTGGCTTTCTCGATCTTAAAAAAGCATTTGATACTCGTAGTGTTCATCGAGTTATTCTGTGGGATGTACTTCTAGAGTACGGAATAAATGGTAATTTGTTGGGAGCGATTCGTCACATCCATATATAAATTAAACAACCACGGGGACATCCCACAACCTTGTTTCACGCCAACATCTATAGATAACCAATCACTCAATCTACCATCAACTCTCACCGCAGCCTCGCTATAGCGATGTGGGATGTCCCCGTGGTTGTTTAATTTATATATGGATGTGTTGATACGAAAGTCGCCGAATGGGGCGGATGGTGTACGTATTGGTGGCAGTGTAGTGCCTGCGTTAGCTTACGCGGATGATGTAGTTGTAATGGGTGAATCTGAAGAACAATTGAGAAGAATTATTCTAAGTATAAATGAAGTAGGAAAAGGTTTAAATCTATTACTGAATGTTGATAAATGTAAAGTGTTAGTGTTTGAGAAGAGTGATTTGGTGACTGATTGCAATGTTTCGGTGAATGGTGTGAGATTGGATCAAGTAAATGAGTTTGTATACTTGGGGAGTGTGTTTTCGAGGGATGGACGTATTGATCGAGAGATTGAAAGAAGACTATCTGCTGGATGTAAGATATTGGGTGCTCTGGGAACCTTTACTCGGAACGTGAATGTATCCAGAGATGCTCGATTGAGTGTTTATAATGGTGTGTTAGTGCCTACGTTGATGTATAGTAGTGAATGTTGGATGAAGAAACATGAACGACGTATAATTGCTGTGGAAATGAGGTATTTGCGGGGTGTGTGTGTGGATATACCAGAAGAGATCGTGTCCGGAATACATGGGTGTATGATGAATGTGAGATTGGGAAGAATAAAAGCGTAGACTTCCACGGTCTGAGTCATTAAAATTAAACGAGTTCCGGGTTTGGACCGTGTCAAAATTCGAGTGAGGGCTCGACGTTTCGCTCGCCATCGTAGGGAGCTTCTTCAGGAGGAAAGGAAGAAAGATCAAGGTTACCCGACGTGTAAACCACGCTAGAGGCCAAGAGCGATCTTCGAAGAGTAGAAGGAAAAAACAGTTTATATAGAGAAAGACGTGTCGGATTATTGGTTAGGAAGGTTCATTGGTTAGAGTCAGGTAAAGATGGTTCACTGCGCAATAAAGGTTTCCAGACAGGTGGCAGGTAGTAACCTGTGTCACGGTTGAAATTGTTTGGATGTTTATGTATCTCAATAGCTTCACGAATTTTCCTATCATAGAACTTGGGAGCGGATACGATGATGGAAGATTCATCAAACATAATACTGTGACCAGTATTATGTTGATGTTCAGCCACGGCGGAATTGAGAACTTGCCCAGATTTTAAACAGCGCTTATGTTCGGTGATACGTGTTTGAACGGTACGACCAGTTTCACCAATGTATACTGAACCGCACGAGCAAGGGATACTCTATATTCCTGCTGAGGACAGCGGTGGTCTTTTATCCTTAAGAGATGGAAGGGATTGAGAAATTTTTTGGGAAGGTTTGAAAATGACTTTAATGTTACTGTTACTAAGAATTCTACCAATCCGATCAGTAACACCCTCAATAAATGGTAGTACGGCAAAAGAATCAAAGGATGAATCATTATCAGCTATGTTCTGGGGCCGGGGTTGTTGGAAACGTTTGATGCTATAATCAATTGAGCGTTTGCTGTACCCATTGTTCATAAGGCTACATCGCACGTGCTGTAGTTCGGACTCTAAATTATCTGGTTCTGAGATAATGAAAGCACGGTGAACAAGAGAGTTAATAACAGAATTCTTTTGGGACGGATGGTGATGTGAGTTGGCATGTAAGTATCTATCAGTGTGCGTAGGTTTACGGTAAACTGCATGGCCAAGACTACCGTTAGATTTACGAGAAACGAGCACATCGAGGAAAGGAAGAGTACCTTTATTTTCGATTTCCATAGTGAAAGAAATGTTGGAATGTTGGTTATTTAAATGTTCTAAGAAGTCGTTCAGTGTATCTCTACCATGTGACCACACAACGAAAGTGTCATCAACATAACGAAACCATACCTTAGGTTTGAGGATAGCAGTTTGCAAGGCCTGTTTCTCAAAGGATTCCATGAAGATGTTAGCGACAACTGGTGAAAGTGGTGAACCCATCGCTGCGCCCGTTGTTTGTTTATAGAATTTATTTTGGAAAACAAAATAAGTGGAAGTGAGGCATTTCTCTATAAGGGTGGCTATACTTGTGGGTTGTTTGTCTTCATGAAGTAGTTGGCGGATAATATCTACCGAATCTGGGATGGGAACCTTGGTAAATAGAGAGGTGACATCAAAACTAACTAAAATATCTTGTGGTGTAATATTAATATCAGAAATCTTTTTAACAAAATCGGCCGAGCAAAAGTGGTGTGTCAGGATAGGAATGTTTGGAGAAAATTAATTGCGGGATAAATATGATGAATGAAGCGTATGATTCTTGATAGTAGTGTAGCGGTAGTGTAGTGCCTGCGTTAGCTTATGCGGATGATGTAGTTGTAATGGGTGAAAAAAACAAGCGCAGGAAGATACTCCCTTCCTTCCTCATATTTTTTACTTCATTTTCAGTTTTTACTATACAGTGTGTAACTGCAATTGTGTTAAATGTATTTTTAAGCAAGCGCAGACGATGCTGCCGTCATTTCTTATAGATTCGTTGTTAGAAAAGTGGGCGTAAGTGAAGATTTACGAAACTGGTGTACAGGAGCGAATGGATGAATGTTTGTTGCATGTTGATGGATTTTGGTTGTGAGAAAAGAAAGAGTTTGTATGGAGGAAGTGTTAATGTGGTCGAATCGAGTATCGTGTGTCAGGATGAGAATGTTGACGGGTTCGTGCTACCCCATTTAATGGGATATAGCGTGATGTTATGCATGTATGTACTTTCTCGTTACTTTGAATTTTGTAAACAGTTTACAACTTGGGTGCTCATAATATGCATATAAAATAGCACCATCCATTGTATAATTGCAGTTCTTAAAATTCAAGACGCAAGTATTATTTATTAGGTTTCCATTATTCTTACTTGGCCTCTACGAGATTTCTCCATCGGATCCAGTTTTGTGTTAGGTGTTTCAGTTCTTGCCAGGATTTTTCAGTGATTTTTTTTCATCATTAATTGTTCTGCGCCACGTTATTTTCGGTCTATCTCTTTGCCGTATTATTTACTTATTTAAATTTGTTTTTTAATATGTAATTGTAACACTCAGCCTTCAATTTGTTATTTCCGGTCATATCACGCCACTCTTCCGATGTTAAATATATTTATTTATTTTATTTACTTGTGTTACTCTGTACAACAGGAATTTAATCCCAATTACAGTACAGGGTCCGCACTCACCGAACCGCAGTGTAGTAGTGTATATAGTTTTTAGCTTGAGTGAGATTCGAACTCGGGATCTCCGGATTCGAATTCCATATTGCTATCCACACCACCGTACTGACGCAATTGCAGGAAGTATACGTTCGCGACACATTTACCGTAGTGTAACGTTTATTACAATTTCGGGTTCGGTGAAGTTTATTATTAAATAAAACACAAACAATTAAAACACTAACAAAATATTTATTTAAAACGAAAATAATGTAGTATAACTACTAAGACATATATTTATTTATAACATGTATTTATATTCACATGAAAGTACTAAGCAACGACTTGCATTGTTCACACTTCAATACAGAATTCCTCTTGTCGGCCCAAATTCTCTCTTTAATACTGAAACAAGTTCTACACTATTCCAGAACTTCTGGAACATTGTAGTGGCATGTCACGGGTACATTGTATGAGTATTTCAACACACCGCCCATGACGCACCGCCAAAACTCGCGCAAACATCATATATTGATGGTTCCAGAGCGAACAGGTTCGTACTCGTTACAGTATTACGTATGAGACAGTACTAAACGCGCGACAGACTACGTCGTATCGACTATTCAGAGGGAACAGGGCCGTACTCGTTACAGTAATAACATTTACTGATTCTTCGGGAAAAATTTGCCTTTGAACTTATTTTTCTCCTTTCTGAGATTAATTGCTACGAAAGCGTAGAAGGGCCATAAAAAAAATATGTTTTTCTTTGAATTTTTTTTTTTGTAATTTCAACTTTTTAAAACGGTTACATTTTTACTTTTTTTCTTGATATTTCAACTTTTTATAACTTCTCAGACGCATGCGCACATTACAAATCTGTAAGTTGTATTTGTTCAAGGAAGATAAAGTTTGTTCCAGACGTCAGAGCCGGCAAATCATATTTTTAGTGATATCGATCTAATAATAGATTAGTATTATAATAAGTAATTATTTATACATACATACATACATACATAACATCACGCTATATCCCATTAAATGGGGTAGCACGAACCCGTCAACATTCTCATCCTGACACACGATACTCGATTCGACCACATTAACACATCCTCCATACAAACTCTTCCTTTTCTCACAACCAAAATCCATCAACACACAACAAACATTCATCCATTCACTAGTGTACACTGCGCTTGTTTCTGAAGATGGTCTCCGCACAATTGCAGGTAAACACTCAAAACATCTAACCAATTAATCTAAAATCAAGAATCATACGCTTGTCTTCATTCATCATATTTATCCCGCAATTAATTTTCTCCAAACATTCCTATCCTGACACACCACTTTTGCTTCAACCACATTCATAATTCTTTTCATACAAGCTCGTTTATTCTTCACGCTCAGAATCTTTCGCTCACGCAACAACCCTTCAATCATATTCATCCATTTGTTTCTAGGCCGTCCACGCAAACTTTCACCCTCAATTTCACCAACATACACCTGTTTCACCAATCTGTCATTCGACATACGTTCTACATGACCAAACCATCTCAACTGACTTATTCCCACTCTTCTTACAACATTCTTCCCAATCTCACATTCATCATACACCAATGTATTCCGGACACGATCTCTTCTAGTATATCCACACACACCCCGCAAATATCTCATTTCCACAGCAGTTATACGCCGTTCATGTTTCTTCATCCATACCCAACATTCACTACCATACGTCAACGTAGGCACTAACACACCATTATAAACACTCAATCGAGCATCTCTGGATACATTCATGTTCCGAGTAAAGGTTCCCAGAGCACCCAATATCTTACATCCAGCAGATACTCTTCTTTCAATCTCTCGATCAATACGTCCATCCCTCGAAAACACACTCCCCAAGTATACAAACTCATTTACTTGACCCAATCTCACACCATTCACCGAAACATTGCAATCAGTCACCAAATCACTCTTCTCAAACACTAACACTTTACATTTATCAACATTCAGTAATAGATTTAAACCTTTTCCTACTTCATTTATACTTAGAATCATTCTTCTCAATTGTTCTTCAGATTCACCCATTACAACTACATCATCCGCATAAGCTAACGCAGGCACTACACTGCCACCAATACGTACACCATCCGCCCCATTCAGCGACTTTCGTAACAACACATCCATATATAAATTAAACAACCACGGGGACATCCCACAACCTTGTTTCACGCCAACATCTATAGAAAACCAATCACTCAATCTACCATCAACTCTCACCGCAGCCTCGCTATCTTCGTATAATGCACGAATCGCTCCCAACAAATTACCATTTATACCGTACTCTAGAAGTACATCCCACAGAATAACTCGATGAACACTATCATATGCTTTCTTAAGATCGAGAAAGCCACAGAACACCTTCTTGTTCTTAGCAAGTGATTTCTCAACAATCATACGAAGAGAAAACAATTGATCTACACACCCTCTCTCAGGCAAAAATCCACCTTGCATATTACTCAACTTGGAGATTGTTAAGGTTCGTACCTTGTGAATAAGAATCTTCCCGTACAACTTCCCTACCACACTCAACAAACTTATCGCACGGAAATTAGTACAATCACTCGAACTACCTTTGCCCTTAAATAAAGGACAAATGATAGCACGTTTCCAATCATCAGGAGCTACACACAGTTTCAAACAAAATCTAAATAAATAAACTAACCAATCAAATAATCTCTCACCACCATACTTCAACATCTCATTCGTTATACCATCCAAACCAGGAGCTTTACCATTCTTCAAACGTAACAATGCAAAACTAACATCACTTTCATCTATATCCCATTCATCACTTTTAACATTTTCTCTTGAATTTTCACTACAACAATTCGATCCATTTACGCTACCATATAAGCCTCTAAAATACTCACACCATCTATTTCTAACGTCTAATTCATTCCACAATAACTCACCATTCGCACTCTTAATCGCTTTTACCGCCCTTACATTACCAC
Organism: Pterostichus niger; assembly: GCA_947425015.1. Classification (NCBI taxonomy): domain Eukaryota; kingdom Metazoa; phylum Arthropoda; class Insecta; order Coleoptera; family Carabidae; genus Pterostichus; species Pterostichus niger. The sequence continues at coordinate 12,428,330 of OX380350.1, forward strand.
CTCTCAATCTCTTCACACTCAACCAAAACATTATTTTATTCATAGTAAAATCATTCGTCATTCTTTCACTCATCAAATCATCAAAACGCACCTTACTTTCTCTCACTACTCTCTTAACATGTTTATTTAACCTTTTATATTCTAGCAAACATTCATCACGTAAACTTCCAGGCACATCTTTTACATGTAGAAATCGCAAATACGCTCTCTTTTTCTCTTCAATTGCTTCTTTCACTTCATCATTCCACCATGCATTCCTTGGACAAGAGCCTAATCTGGATTCACCACAAACTTCTTTTGCACATTTAAGAACTGTATCCTTAAATTTCATCCAAACATCATTTATGCTGCATTCAAAATTAGGCTCACATACAGGCAAAGATTCATTTATTTTCTCAACAAACAGATCTCTAATATCCTCATTCTGTAGTACACTAGATTTCACACGAAACATTTTTTCGGTGCCTTTTACCCTCATTCGCCAACATTTATCCAGACGTATACGCGACACCACCAAATAATGATCATTCGTACCCAATTCAGCCCCACGCTTCACACGCGTATCCACAACTAAACTTCTCAGTCGTTCATCATACAAAATAAAATCAATCACACTCCGCCTATTCTCCCTCACATTCTCCCATGTATACAAGTGAGCTAATTTATGTTTAAAGACAGAGTTGGAAACGAAAAGATCACGCTCTAAGCAGAAGGATACTATTTTCCTACCGTTTTCATTCACTCTCACATCACCATATTTACCCAATACATTCCCAGACATGCTTCTCTTTACTCCCACCCAACCATTCAAATCACCACATACGATAACTTTTTCACCTGGATCACACGAATCAATCACACTATCTAACAAATTCCAAAATTGATCTTTCTCAAGATCACTTTCGGATTCAGTTGGGCCATAAACTGACACAACGAAGATTCTATGAAAGCCTACCTTAAGTCTCAGCCAAAGAATTCGCGATGAAATACAACTATAATCTCTTACAAACGGTTTCATCCTTTCACTAACAAGCACTCCTACACCATGTTTTGCCCGTTCATTCTCTGCAACACTCGACCACAAGCAAAACAATCCATCTACCTCTTCTTCATTACAGCCTTTCCGCTTTGTCTCGCTCACACACAAAACATCTACATTATACACACGCATTATATTCACCAATTCATTTTCTTTTCCATTTATACCTCTAACATTCCACGTACCAAACTTACATTCATCAAATTTCGCCCATTTATTCCTCATTAGAACAAAAGATAAAAGAAATAGGGTTCTCTCGGTAAAAGAAGAAGAAGTTAAGGTAGCTTACCAGGCTTATCCTTAACTATAAAAGAAAGGAAATAAATTACATTCACACACCTGTCAAATGTCAATCACACCTAAAAACAAATCATAATTCACCGTATCTAAGCGTAACTAATACAAACAACTAACGATATGAAATACTATATACAAGACAAAAAAAAAAATTAAACTATTTTGAAAATCAAAGATAATACTTATCTTAGTAAAAGGATATGCACAAATTCTGGTGACAATCAATAAATATTAATCCAACTCAAAATAACCAGTCAAAAACCAAAATTAAATCCTTATTTGACGGACGAGTGTTGTTTATTATGTTGTCTTGGATATATATAATTATTTATTTATATAGCAATTAAGTTTAATGTAAAATTGCCCGCATTCTGTAACAGAAACCGTTAATTTTTAATATTAACCTATAGACACAGAAGTAACAATTTTTATTTTTCATCCGGTATCTGTTATTTGTCGTTGGTTACAAATTTTAACGTTCGTTAAACATTCACCAAATCAGTTACAGTATATACCCACATATCTCAAATATAACCTTAAAATAACAATTTTCAGTTACGCAATTTAAGTCCAGTTATATTTTTTTTGATTATTGCATTATTTGGAGTTTAAATGTCAAACTCTATAAAAATCAACAATGCTATGTAGTCCGTGAGTTTAGAGGAAAAACGGTGTACAAACTCAGTCAAACAAGTCCAATTTGTAAAAGTAGAGATGTTACGATGTTATGACAAGGTAGTTGCTGTTTCTAGCCACAGGGGGGAGCTGTAGTTTGCAAGCTTGCAGTCAAGCGTCATTTGACGTTTACCTTTAGCAGCCATATTACGCCTGTCAATAGTATTTTGCTGTTTATTGTAATATGTACGTGTTTTTTTCTGGTTTTGATTTTTGTTCATTGTTATATTTGTTTATATAGTAATTAAGCAGTTGTTTAATGTTTATATATTTTCGTATGAAGATTTAAAATAAAAATTCTTACAATTTATAATAAGTACTGAAGAAAGAAACAAGGTAAAATTACATTTATTTATATATTGTATGTACTATATTTATGTGGTCTTTTTTCTTCATAGTAATAATAATTACAATTGTTTTAGTTAATCGTTTTATTTCAAGCCACAGTCATGGCTCACTATTCTCTTTCCGATTAGGTGTATATTAAAGTGCCCGCCATTTTACTTTTTAATAATGTAACATATGGATTATTTTACATGATTGTAAAGCAAATTTGATGCACTTTTCAGATTTGTACAAAAATATAGTATGTTCTATTTGAAATTTCAAAGTTGATATTAATTACTAATAAACCGGAAATGATATCATGAATGTACATCCGTCATCAACTGGTGAGATATTTGCTGGGTATATATATATATATATATATATATACGAGTATATATATATATATATATATATATATATATATATATATATATATATATATATATATATATATATATATATATATATATATATATATATATATATATATATATATATATATATATATATATATATATATATATATATATATATATATATATATATATATATATATATATATATATATATATATATATATATATATATATATATATATATATATATATATATATATATATATATATATATATATATATATATATATATATATATATATATATATATATATATATATACGTTTTACTATGTTTCGGAAGCTATCAGTGTGTTAAAACTAGGAATGGGAAGCCATTTTTTTGATGGCTTCAAGGCTCCCGATTCCATTTTTATTACTTTACTTTTTTTAACTTTCTATTGCTCATTATTCTATTATTTTATAGACTAGCATATATTTCTATATTCTCTATCATAGTGATCTATATAAAGATCAATATTAACTACCATATTTTATAAATTAAGATTATTTGTAATTGGCTTCCGTGGCCTAGTTTTTAAGTAATAGCTCTATCGGCGTACTGCCGAAGTATAATATTACCAGAAGATGTCACTATATATACAAATACAGACTAGTACAATTTTGTTTGAAGGGTAACAAACATTCATCTACCATATTTATCTACTACCAAGGATACTAACTAGTAAATTATATGCGGGAATAATTAAATTTTTAAAAGGAGTATGATATTTACATTAAAATTGATATATTAGGGAACACATTTTTAATTAATAATTAATATGGTTTTCGCTCTTATAATTATGAAATATTTTTTCAGTATATTATATAAATTGGAATAACAAATTAACAACCGGTCAGGAAATCGTATTTGTGTCTAGGGTTGTCGACGCTTTGCTGCAAAGTTCGTTTAATTTTTTTGAAGATAATAATGGCTAATTTTCCACTAATACAAATCGATATATAATTAATTACATACAATACTACATAGTAATAGCAATAGAAAGTAATTAATATATTTTCTTAATAAAATAAAATCATATCATTAATTATATAAAAATGTAACTTTTCTGGCTATAGTGCTAGCTAATTCATCTATGATATCTTAATCTGTAAGAAAAGTTATCATTTTCATTTCTACTTTCAATTTTTAAATTTTGTATAAACATATAATATATTGGATGTTTGTAAATAATTTTCAGCTTTTATTTGTCGATATTGAGCGCCAGATAATTTATTCGATTTTCCATTATGCAATTTGATGCAGTTTGATATAATTATAAAATTATAATTTATAAAACATAAATATAACGAAAAATCAGCTGATGAATTAAAATTCAATGTAAATATGTTTTTATTTACGCTAAGCAGTGATTACTATAACGGTGGTCATGCGCTTTTATGACACCAATTTACCTACCGCCGCCGACCGCACACAAAAGATGATGACTGTTGATAGCGGCATGCGGCAAGCAACAAAGGTGAACAGAAATAATTATTGCACAAACTAACTTGACTCGATGATTAATGGTAAAAAATGAAACTAAATACTTCCACATTAATACCCTTTATTTGCAAATAGAAATAGACATTTTATACAGCAATCATAATATTAACAGTTTTATGTTTATGAAATGAAAGAAAAAATTAGTACGACTTCTGCTTTTGCAAATTAGATGCCAAATAAGTTTTATTAGGTTCATATTTTGTTACTTTTAGCCGAATGGAATCTGGACTGGTGTCATCTGACAAACGGTTAAGTCTGGTATTCATGTCTGAAAATAATGACTCGCAGGTATAGGTAGATGAAAATATACATAATTATCTGTCTGAAATTGAATTCCACGTTTTCATAATTTTAGTATTGGCATTTTTGCTCATATTGCCTGATAGTCTTTCTACTTCGCTTAATTTCAATTCTTCTTGTTTCGATACATTTTTGAGTTCATATTGAACTAGACTGGAAATCAATCAGCTGCATTTCAATATCTTCAATTTCCATTCAATCAAATTTAGACAAGTTCAGTTTATCAAGTGAAATCACATCAGAATACATAATAAATTTGTCTGGGTTTTCTTGTAAATCCAAGTTGTTGGTTAATTTTCTCAATTTAGAGAAATACTTGCAGTTTTCGAAAACAATATTGTGACAAAAAACTTACAGTTTAGTCTCAAAAGCGCGAATGAGATCTATCATAACGATTACTGTTTTGTTTGCGCTTTGAAGCTTTACGTTCAAATCATTGATATGCTGGCACATGTCCGTAAAAATCATCTATTTTACAAGCCACGTAACATCAATTGTGAATATTGTGTACCTAAATTCCTCAATTATTGCTTTTCTCAAATTATTTAGTATGTGCCAAGGGTTCGCCATTCCTGTCCTAGTCATTCAACGTATTCCGGTGCATATAACTTTGATTATTAGACAGTGGCGTAACCAATATTTTTTTGCATGAGCCGCTGGAGGATCATATATATGTACTGAGACAATTTTTGCGGTAGTGTTATGGAAAAACGACCCAGATTGATTTTAATTTTAAGGATAAATCACTTCCTTTGTTCCTGCCATTCATCCTTCGGATTTTATAGTTTTAATCGTTTTTATTGAGTCACTTTGAATAATTGAGATCACTTCGACACCAGTTTTTTTATTATGTTTGATTATTTTATTAATTATGATATTTATTTACACTCTACTATATACTATATATATACATATATGAATTAGATTTATGTATGTATGATATTTTTGTGATTTAGTTAGGAATATTTGATTGTGACGATTTGATTTAGATATAAGTGAGTTAGGATAAGATCGATAAGGGAATTACGAGTTTTTACCCCCAGAAGTAGTAGTTCTTAAATTTCATTGGTTCGAGATATTATAAGACTGCTAAAATGCTCAAGACTTTGTTTCTTAATTTTTAAACTGATTAAAATTTAGTGTCATATGGTTATGACCTAAGTCTGTATAATATCTGTCAACTGGTTGTAACTTGAAACTCGAGGATTTGGATGTATAGAGAAGGAATGTAACAGAAACATGATTTTGGATTTTAAGGGAACTATAAATTTTTCTACACAATAAACAAACATGACTTTGAACTAAATTTGTACACGACATTTATGATAATTTACAATCTGAATATGAAATATGAAAAAGAATTTGAATATTTTAATTTAAAGTTTATAATAGTTTGTGAAGTACACCTTGTGTTGGATTTGTTAAAGGGTAACTGACGATTTTATTTTTTTACTAAATCATTTTGAAAACTCACTTAACACTAAGTATGAAAATTGAATCTAAAAATTTTAAGAAAGGGATTTAAATGCAAGTAAGAAGCTTTTTCTTGAAAAACAACTTTACTTTTAAAATACATTCGCAAAAGCGCTATTAAAGCGCGGGCTACCCAATTAAAGTTTGAATTAACCAACCCATCTGCAAGGGCCAGAGGATTGGCCAGTAGGGTTGGGGGGGGGGGTAAACCCCTTGCCCCCACTGGTTTCGCCACTGCTAATAGATAAAATGCAGACAAGTCGGGGTCACGACCTTCAATACTAAATTTAATGTATGTTACCACAATGGATACACAGTGACGTTCGAAAATAAAATAACTTCTATTATAGAACAATAAATTAGATACAATGTATTACATTACTGTTATAGAATTAGGTAGAATGTAAAATTATTAATATTAAATATCATCAATAATATTTATTTTTAAATTCGTATAATGAAAATAAACATAACTTAAACAATATATAGTAAAAATACCATTAAGTCTTTTACCCATCTCTGGGTGTGGCATTCTACATAAAGCAGATTTCAACATATGACATATTGTTTTAACCATATATGCGGCTGCAAGTCGACATAGCACGGGCACTCTTATATGTTCCTGGACAGGCCACAGAGCCGATTTACCGAAATAAAAACATATTTTAACTTAGGCCGGATTCAAACTCGAGATATCAGAACCATAGTCCGTCAAGTCTCCTGTGGCTATCATATAATAATTATAATTATTATTATTTACACAACCTTTTAAAACATGTCAAATATTTCGTTCTGGATATTTTTGACAGTAATAATTTCTAGCATTAACATTTCAGCTAGTCTACCTTTTCTTTACAGGTAAAACATTGTTACAATAACAATTAAAGCAATTTATGTTCACTTGTTGTCTTGTGTCACTTTTGTTATTGTTGTCATCAATAATATTAAATTATAAATATTTCGTTTATTATTAACTTAAGTGATATGGTGATAATAAACTTTTTAATAAGGATTATAAAAAGGTTTCAAATATTGCTAATTACAATATAGTATTCCTTTTTAAAAAATTATAATTTTTGTTTATATCTGGCGTATTGACAATACAATTGTTTTGCATTTTACATTATTCAATTTGTTTTAAAATATACTACTACTATGTTCAATTAACTATCTCTCTATATCTTCGAATACAGAATTTAGCGATAAAGTGTACTACTTAAATCAATCACACTGTATAGTTTTTTTTTTTATAACTTACAAAATTATAATCAAAATGTTATGTTTTTTATTGAAATATGAATCTTCAAATTTCTCTCTTTGCCATTTTAAATTGGAATCTTGTATATAGTTCTTCAATCGTTAGTGCATGACATGCAAGTAATTAGACGTACGTATGTTCTTCGTGTTAGAACTAATAACTTTAATAAATGCAATGAAATTGAATTTTACAACAGATTCGCTTGTCAAAAGATACTGTTCTGTATATATTACTATTAATCGAAAACGATATAAAACATCTTACAAATCGGTAGGTAAATATGTTATTAATATTATAAATTGTAGAGATTGTAGTCAACTATTAAAATAATTATCCAATTATTATAATTTTGTCCTCACAAATCATGCAGTATCTCCGTTATAACAGCTTTTAATAACTCTCCGTTTCTGAATTGTATAATGTCGTAATTTTGTCCCATGTTTCGTTTTCTACTTTCTAATATTACACAAAACAGCAAACAATATAGGGACCGTGCGCGAGAACAACTAGCGCTGCGCAACGGCAGTTTTCTAAGTAACAACGGGAGTCCGCGAATCTACTGTGCAAAAGAAAGCGTATTCATTATGGCAACCAAAGATAATAGAAAAGGAAATAGTAATTGTTGCGTTGTCGGGTGTAGTAATACCTATGGTAATACGACAAGCGGTGTTAGTTTTTATAAATTTCCACCTAATAATAATGTAGGAAACATTAGACGTCAACAATGGATTGCTACTGTAAAACGCCAAAAGTAAGTAACTGTTTAAATTTTGTTACTAAATTTTATAAAATCAATAGTCGTACGTACATATATTAATAATTAAATAATATACCAACATTTTCATCAAGTATTAATTTACTTTTTTATGTTTTTGTTTACGCAATGCTTAGATGGTACACCAACAAAATATATATTATATTATAAGCTGTATAATGTATCATATTTTAACTTACATTTTCAATCATGTAACTTAAAATATATTCAATTTAATATCTGTTAACAATACTCAATACTAAATACACTATTAACAATTTCATTTACGCTACAGCGGCTTGCAAATCTGTCTGCTTCTGTTTTCGCATCTTCCTGAAGAACTTTTTTTAAATCGCAGTTTATATCTTTATATAAAATGCTAAAAACATCTGACACCTTACTGTCCACTTTCGGCGAAGTAATTTTTGGAAAAAGATCCTGAAATCTTTTGCCTTTGGAATATTTTTCTTTGATATAACTTGCTGGCTTCTTCCATTCGCATGGTTTATCAGTTTTCGATGTTATGGGATCATAATTAATATACATCAACAAAGCTGCGATATGTTTGCATACTGCTCCAGCGCCAGCTGGACAATTACACGTGACATTATTCACTACTCTCCGTTGATTCAACTAAAAAAAAAACATTATCGTAATATATTGCTAAATCAAAAGTATTTCATAATTATTGATTAATATTTGGAGTGCGTACCCAAAAAATTAATTAATAATCGTAAATATAAATATTCGATTTGGTTCACAAATACTATTAAGGGTAAAATAAAATTATTTTCAACAAAGTCTACGCTCACGCGACGCCGGTAATTTTGTCTTGATGTGTCAGAGCAATTAAATCAAGGTTTACAAAAAGATGTTTTGTTTTCAGTTCAAATAAACTGAATAACAATAATAATACCTACATATAATTTTACAATATAAGGTGCTTAGTTTATTGATGTTTGTCTGATTATATTTGATTTAATAAATGTTTCATGCGGACTAACATTTTCAATTACGTTCAAAACATGACCGCTCTCAAAAAGGTTTTTGCCTTTCTTTAAACTTGATTGCGGTAATTTATCATAAAAAATATTTCCAAATCCACATTTAATTATTTTGTAGACCATTTCTCTCCTCTTTCACGTAGAATAATTAGAAATCACTTCCCGAAACACTCCACTCCAATACAATTGTAATGCTATCCGCGCGACAGGTCTCTCGTCGCTTAGTGGTGTTGTCGCCGCTAGAGCCGAATTTGGTGCTGGCGCTCATTTCGCGCACGGTCTCTATAGACTGGCACGCAAAAATACTTTTTTTGACTCTAGTCTAACTATTAATAGGATCGTCTTAAGGGCCTTTCAAATGACGAAATTAATGCGCTTCGCAGGGCATTGCGAGTTTACGTTTTACAACCTTATTTATGAATTAATTGTTTTGAAAAAGTAATCAACTTGATACAAAAGCTTCAAATAATAGCGCTACGTTGTAAGTTTGTAATTTTACCCTTTCATACCATTATTATGACTGTCAAAAAACTCAAAAAAATGCTCATTTTCACAGCATTGGGAAATATTATCTGTTACGTACTTTAATCAATATTCGCTGTAGCGACATAATTTAAACCTTTATCTTCCTCATTTATTTAGTAAAAATATAAATGTTTTAGAATTATACTAATAATATAACTATTTGTAAGCCTCTGCAATCGTTTATTTGTCGCAATGAGTAGTGATGCCTTCACTCGGCGACTTTGACAAACAGCAAGCTCCACCCATCTGACGGCTCGCACTCGCGCTCATCGCAGGCGAAATATTAGTAAAGCACTTTACAAACATTGTTTGTAGTTATATTCAGTGAATAATATAATTCTGCTGTCATTATTATTTTATAACACTTGTAGTTTTAGTTGATACAAAGGCAAAACACAACGGGCCGTTTAAATGAGAATTACACAAGAAGAAGTATTTAAGTGCTAAAATATCTAGTATTACAGCAAGCATGAAACAGTACGTTTAGCATTTTTTTTAAATATCATTGATTATCTATTGTTGTATTTATTTATACTTAAAAATTTATTAATTTTTACTTTTTTAATAAAAATTATACCTTCTAATTGTAGCGTACGACAAGGTAAAATTTAAAATAAACAAGATGGTTTTGCTCCTTCGTCGTCTTCAGTATTGTATTTATTTAGTTACGGAGAGCAACTTGCCCACGTTGCAGTAACTAGAGACAACTTAGGATAAGATAAATAAAATGTATAAATATAAGCGTAGTAATGTAGTAGCACATCTTCATTGTAAGTTATCCACTGTAGAGATAATAAACTGTAAAGATCCGTTGAAAAATAATTCTTTTTAAAAACTCAAGATCCCGCAAAAGAATCTTAATTGGCGCAGTCAAGGTAGGATACTCGAAGTTAATCATATCGCATGGTTAACGTTTGTATCAACAATTTATCGAGTACAAAAAATCGGTCCGGGAGTGAACTCAAACACAAATCGAACGAATATCGATTTGTCACGAGACCTTCAGCAACCGAAGACGGGACAAGAGTTCGAAGAAAGAATTACAACGCCTGGTGGAGGACAGCATCGCCAAAGCCAGCCTGGTGAAGGACAGCATCGCCGTAGCCAGCCCCTAAGACCTGGGAGAGGAACAAAATCGTCCAAACCTATAGGCACTAGTTTAAGAAGATGAAACAAACATTTATGTAAGTACGCTCATTCCTAAAATATTACAAAATCCAACAAGCTTTAAGTTTCAATCATAGGAAAAGAAAATATAGTAATTAGCCACGTAGTAAAATAATTAATGACAGAAAACGAAATACTAAATCTATCAAATTTATTAGATCAATTTAATTTGCAAGATCCAGACACAAATATGCCACAAACAGATCCACAACCTCAAAATCCAGTAAACTACCAACTTTTACGACTATATGTAGACTCTATTCCAAATTATGAGGGTAATCCCCATACTCTCGGTATATATTTAGATTCTTGTCAAAATTTAATAAATACATTTGGTACAGCTACTAATTTTGCTTTAAATAATTTCTTAGTTAGAGCAATTTTAGGTAAATTAACTGGCAGAGCTTTAGTATTAATTGGATCACGAACTGAACTCACTAATTGGGAACAAATAAAAGACGCATTAACATTATGTTTTGGTGACCAGCGAAATATTGATTGTTTGGTACAAGATTTGATCTCGCTGCGTCCACATAAAAATAAACCACCGTATAACTTTGGTATGAGATGCCAAGACGCACGCAGTCTTATAGCTTCAAAATTAAATACTATGCAAATTAATGCCGCTGAAAAAACTATTCAACAAGCAAACTATAACGATTTAGCATTAAAAACATTCATACGCGGTTTACCTTCTAATATTCAGACAAACGTTAGACTTAGAAACCCTGATAATCTAGAAAAAGCAATGAGTTTAGTTATAGAAGAAGAAAACTTTCTTTATTCTACTCAAAGACAAAGCACATTGAACTTACAATCAAATTTCAAACCATCACACAGAATATTACCAACTAGATCACAAATACCACCAAGCTATGGACAAAATTCCCAACATTTCCGACATAATAAAATTCCCCCAAACTACCAAAATTCACAACAACGTCCAATGCAACCTTTCACACCAAGAATAAATCCATTCCAAAGAACTAACAATCAACCTAATTACCGTCCTGTGCATTATGCACAAAGACAACCGCAAATTCAAATGCGTCCACCTACATCTCAACACTTTCAAAAACCGATGAACTTCCATCAAAATTACACCCAACCTAATTTCCAACAAAATATTTCACGTCCTAACTTCCAACAAAATATTTCACGTCCTAACTTCCAACAAAATTATGCACGTCCAAATCAAACCCAACAATATAAGCCTGAACCAATGGATACATCATCTGGCCATTCCAGAAGAACATTTACCTCAAACGCATTATTTAACCAAGACATTAACCCTGAGCAATCCCAAGATTCCCATGATATACCACAAGAATCCGAATTTGAAACCTATGAGAACTATCCTGAATACGATGCTTACGAGACACATCACGATTATTCACACGCATCATATGACGCTTCATATGACGATTCTCATTACGTCACAGATAACACCGTATACGAGCGCACTGCCCTCGCATCAAATAACACTGATACAACTGCAAATTTTCCTATAGCCCACAATCAGAACAACCCGACCTAATCCAACTTAACGTTTTAAAATCAAATCTACCCCACATCTATATCCAAGAAATCGACGCTAACTTTTTAATTGATACTGGAAGTACCAAAAGTTTAATAAATCCGGAATTAGCACATAAATTTTATCAAAATTATATTTACCATCAAAATTTCAATATTCAGACAGCTCATGATATTTCATATCACGATGAAGTTGCAATAATTCCAATTTTCGAAACACACAATTTTTATCTATTCAAATTCAGTAACAAATACGACGGCCTTATTGGCGTTGATCTTTTAAAACAACTTAACGTAAACGTTACAGTTAAACAACTGACGACACCATATGCTAGTATCCCTATAATTTTTGAACCCGATAACGAAACTAAACCATTAAATAAAAATAATTTGACATCTCTACACTCAATTATTGTACCGCCTCGAAATTCAATTGTTATAAAACTCCCTGTTAAAATGACAGACGGCTTAGGTATTCTAGATCATGTAAATTTTGAAAATTGCGTTGAAATGCCTAAAGCACTCGTCAACGTTTCAAACAATTTTGCAATAACTACTTTAACCAACATAAATGAAAATTCTGTTAAAATAGATATTTTAGAACCTTTCGAAATTGAACCTTTAGACCTATTGAAATTAACTTTGTTGAAAAAATGGAAGTAGACGAAGAACTAGATAAAGAACGCGATAACACACTAAAACAAAATTTAAAAAATATCAGAGTCGAACATTGTAATAAAGAGGAAAAAGAAGCGATTAGAAAATTATGTTTTGAATATAGAGACATATTCTATTCGGAAAAATTACCATTAAGCTTTTCTAACGAAATAACTCACAAAATTAAACTCAAGAACGATACACCTATTCATGTAAAATCATATCGGTTTCCGGAAGTACACAAACAAGAAGTAAAATCACAAATGTCCAAAATGCTACAACAAGGCATAATTCAAGACAGTAATTCCCCATGGTCCAGTCCAATATGGATCGTGCCAAAGAAGTTAGACGCTTCTGGCAAGAAAAAATGGCGCGTAGTAATAGATTACAGAAGCTAAACGACCAGACAGTAGACGACAAATATCCCCTGCCTAACATATCCGATATATTAGATAAATTAGGAAAGGCAAATTACTTTTCCACTTTAGACTTAGCAAGTGGATTCCACCAAATCGAGGTAGATCCCGGTGATACTCAGAAAACTGCTTTCTCGGTAGAAGGAGGTCACTACGAGTTTAAACGCATGCCGTTTGGTTTAAAGAACGCACCGTCAACATTCCAGCGAGTCATGGACAATGTCCTTCGCGGCCTTCAACACGAAACATGCTTAGTTTATCTCGATGATATCATTATATTTAGCTCATCATTACAAGAACATATTGAAAGATTAAAATCAATATTCCATCGTTTACGTAGTAGTAATTTCAAAATTCAACTTGACAAAAGCGAATTTCTCCAAAAAACCGTTCAATATTTAGGACACGTTATCACTTCGGATGGTGTAAAACCCAATCCAGAGAAAATTTCCGCAATCAAAAAATTCCCTATACCAAAAACTTTCAAAGAAATTAAAAGCTTTTTAGGACTATTAGGCTATTATAGACGCTTCATCAAAGATTTCGCCAAAATTACAAAACCTATGACAAAATGTTTAAAAAAAGATTCTAAAATTATACACGACAAAGAATTTTTAGAAAGCTTTAATACATGTAAAAAGTTACTTATAAATGAGCCTATATTACAATATCCAGACTTTGACAAACCCTTTATATTGACAACAGACGCTAGCATCTTCGCGATAGGTGCCGTACTTTCGCAAGGCGAAATTTCACGTGACAGACCTATAGCTTATGCATCAAGGACATTAAATGATACAGAGACACGCTACTCCACTATCGAAAAGGAATTATTAGCGATAGTTTGGGCTTGTAAGCATTTTCGTCCGTATCTTTATGGTAGAAAGTTTACCATAGTGACTGACCATCGTCCATTACTTTGGCTTTTCAATCTTAAAGAACCAAATTCTAGACTTGTCCGATGGCGTTTAAAATTAGAAGAGTACGACTATGACATGCAATATAAAAAAGGAAAATATAACACTAATGCAGACTGTCTTTCTAGAATAAATCTAAACGCTTTAGAAACTGAATCACTAAAAAATAACCCCGGTGAAATCGACAATGACATTGTTGAATATTTTAGAAACATAGCAGAAAACTTCACTACAGACAAAACCGAAACACAACCCGAACAGTCCACAAATAAAAATACAAACACAAAAAATAAACCAAAATTTAAAATCTTGTCAAATATCCAGATTAAACCTCCAAGATCCGAAAACATTCCAAATCCCAAAGAACACGATATCAAAAACGTAGAGTCAGACACACACTCAGAAATATCAACACAACATTCTACTGCAAATAATAATACGATCACAGGCATAACAATATTAGACGAAATTATTAATAACAAGTTAAATCAGATCCATGTCTTTCCACATATACACTATAAATGCGTTATTTCCCATAATAACTATGAAAATCAGAAAATTGTTAAAATTAAAATACCAGAAAATAATAACGAAAAATGATATTCGAATTCCTAAGAGATTACACCGATTCAAAAAATATATATCATCTTTACTTTCATACAGACAAACTTTTCCGCGATTTTTCCAAAGTTTACTTAAACAAACTTTCAATTAAAGGTCCAAAATTAATTAAGTGCACTAAAATAATTAATACCGTAACGGATAAAGAAGAACAAATTTTATTAATAAAAAAACACCACGAGGGTAATACTAACCACAGAGGCATTAATGAAACTTTAGAATATTTAAAAAGAAACTATTATTGGAAATACATGAAATTTACTATAACTAATTTTATAAATGCATGCGAAGTTTGTCAGAGAACAAAATATGCAAGGAAAAAACCATATGTTCCGCTTATGCTTACTGAGACCGCCACACGTCCATTTCAGATAGTACACGTAAACATTTTTATCTTTGATAACAAAAATTATCTAACTCTCGTAGATGCTTTTACAAAATTCGCGCAAGCAATCTATATTGAAGGAAAAACAGCAATCCACACTTGTAACGCTTTAATTAAATATTTTGCTTCATTTGGCATTCCCGAAAATTTAGTCGTAGATAACGGTAAAGAATTTAATAACACAACTACTAAAGAAATTCTGAAACTACACAAAATTAACGTTCATTTCACTACCCCTCTGCATCACGAATCAAATTCTATTGTAGAGCGATTTCATTCCACAATCATCGAACATTTAAGAATACTTAAAGAAACATACCCCGACGATCAAACTGATCAAATGAACTATGCAATAATTGGTTATAACAATTCAATACACAGTGCTACAAACTACACCCCATTTGAGCTAGCATTCGGACATACAAATTCAAGAAACCCTAACGACATATTCATTCCAATCTCTTTTTATAATGACTATATCGATAATCATAAAGAAAAATTAAAACATATTTACCAACAAGTCTCTGATAAGTTACATGACAACAAAGAAACAGTTATCACGAAACATAATACGCACGGAGATATTAATTACAATTTCAAAGTAGGTCAAACTGTTTATAAACAGAATCCACTAAATAGAAGTAAAAAATCTTCGAAATTTTTAGGACCATATAAAATAATAAAACTTTTAGACAAAAATAGAGTAGAAATTTCAAACGAAAAGAAAAAGAAAAAAATAGAAACTATACACATAAAAGAATTGAGACAACCACCTGTTTCAGATCCCTGTTCCTCATCATCACTGCCGCAACACAAGAAACCCCAAAGTTCCACAACCTGAACACAAACCCTGGACTCTTACCATTAAAACTCGGACATGCACAAATTCAAACAGACTACTGGACAAATATACGACATTTCTGACATCATATCCGAATACAATATATGAAGAAATTCATTTTCAAAAATTAAACACGAAATTCACAAATCTGCACAAAATAAAGAAAGCTATCATATTATACAAATTTTGGAAGATAAAGTTTCGCTTCAAATACAACAACTAAACCCATTATTAATAAAAAGAAATAAAAGAGCCATAGTAGATGGCCTTGGCTCTGTAATTAAAGCTATAACAGGAAATCTCGATCAAAGTGATGCTGAAAAATACGACAAAGCGATATCAAACTTATCAAAAAATCAAAATAAATTTAAAACAATAATTGGTGAACAAATAACAATCTTAGAAACCTCTATTAAGAAGTTTGACGACAACATAAAAACACTTTCTAATAACCAACAATCTCTTAATTTAAAAATTAATGAACTAGAAGAATATATAAATATTACATCTATTTTATATGTCGAATCAGCTAACTATTTACAAATCCAAACCGTCCTTACCCAATATATCGCTAGTATGCAAATTATTTACGATCTACTAGAAAAGATAGAAGTGGCAATTACATTCTCAAAACTCAATACTTTTCACAATTCAATCATTGAACCTAAAGATCTATTAACCGAAATTGTTTATATAAATAATTTATTAAATACAAATAAATTCCCATTCACACCCACTTTAGAAAATTTACTTCTGTTTGAAAAGATTATTGAAATTAAAAGTTTTAGTAAAAATAATCAAATTACATTTTTAATCGAAATTCCTATAGTAGAAACAGAAAGTTATATCCACTATCACTTATATCCCTTGCCAACTCTTCACCAAAATTCATTTAAAACAATCATACCTCAATCCAAATTCCTTGTAACCAATGAGCAAGCTTACGCATTCCTCGACCATAAATGTCAAGAAATTATTCCTGAAGAATTTCTCTGTCATGAAGCACATTCATCAAAAATAGACGCAAATGCACCTTGTGAAATACAATTATTAAAATATGCAACTAATACTACCAATTGCCAGCAAATAATTACAAACATCCCAGACACCATAATCCAGAAAATCGAAGGACATCAGAGGATTGTCATCGCCCCGAGCAGCATCGTCGCTATCCAGAAATGTGGAAGAAACATAGACAACATCCCTTGAACCGGTAGCTATGTAATAGAAGTCAACAACGAGTGTGAAGTGAAAGTGCAAAACACTGTGCTTAAAACATACCAAACTTACAAACCTAAATTTAAAAATATTATTTTACCCAGTGTATCCCTTTTAAATAACATCAGTGATGAAAACATTTTAAATTTTAAAACATTTAACATAGATCCTATAAATTTAGATAATACTGAACACATCTTTTCACTCCTAAAGAAACAAAAAAATGACTTAAATAAAATCAATGAAACACCTATATACTATGATAAAATTGGCATCTTCACTATGATTTTATATTGTTTTATAATCTTGTGTATCATATGTATTGTGTGTTATTATGTTTATAAACGTAGAAGGACCACAAGAATACCCCAACATGGACAAAACGAAGCAGGTACATTAGCTGCACCACCAAATATTCAATTCCCGCCGAACTATGTGTCAAAGACCCCATAGTTCTCATCTTGTGCCGGAGGAGTTACGGAGAGCAACTTGCCCACGTTGCAGTAACTAGAGACAACTTAGGATAAGATAAATAAAATGTATAAATATAAGCGTAGTAATGTAGTAGCACATCTTCATTGTAAGTTATCCACTGTAGAGATAATAAACTGTAAAGATCCGTTGAAAAATAATTCTTTTTAAAAACTCAAGATCCCGCAAAAGAATCTTAATTATTTATTACTTCCTTTTCTATTTATTTTAGTGATTATGAAAGATAATAAATTTTGTTGCACATTGATTTGCATTATTTTCCTGTAAAATAATTTAGAATTTCGATACGTTTGGCAGTACAAGCTAAATTAGTCAAGTACTAGGTAATCACCATTATATTAGTCATATAAATCTTAAAATTGCATTTTTTAATTTATTACTTATATAAATTTTGATGTCGTTTCTCAAACAAAAAGAATATTTTTCAAAATTGAATATGTTTTAAAAATCAAATAAATATTATATTATCAAAAATATTATATATAAAGAACGAAGAAATCAAGCGCATTGTCAGTATCTGCGAAAACCGGCAAAGACGTACGAAACGCGTGGCATCTCTCTTTCGCGTTCGCTGTTGAGAGAGAGAAAGGGAAGCACTATTCCGTTATTCAACTAAATTGAACTTTGATATGTCCGGCGGGGGGTGGCAGCGAGCGCGGTACACTACGGATGCAACGTCTTCTAGTCCAGCCTCCTCGCTTGTGACTAGCTACCTCGCCCTTTACACTTACAAAACCATAGTTGGTACGTGATTGCAAGAGAGGGGCCTCAAGCCCCGGAATTGAATATGGTATGTTGTAATGAACACAGAATTTTTCTTAGCCTCCGCGGCATATTTCAGCATATACATATAAAATAATAAAAGTTCAAATTTTACGTGATGGGGGTTCCCAATAAGTTAGCCCCACAAAGTAAATTTTAGCCTTTTCACAATAATTTATAGTGTATTTAAATATATTTGTAACATATTATCTTAATGCACACATACATATAGATATTATTTTCAAATTTGTAGTTTGGGGTACCGACTATAAAAAAAACTGTAACTAATAAAGTCAAAACGTCGGTAAATCATTTATTTTTAAATAGATAACTGAATTGTCCGAGAACTCTACGTTTTATTATAAACTTTTTAGGCAAATAACCAAATGTATCATATTATTTTCGATTTAATCAAACTCAATTGATGAATGCTAGAATTACATCTTTTTAAAAATATTTTATACATAATACAATATTTTAAATAAATAAAAGGCGTTTAATAATTTAAAATATGCTCAAATTTTTTTAGGAAATTTAACAATTAAATTTTTTATATATTTTATTTTAATTATTTATTACTTTTTTTCTATTTTTATTTTTCATATGTATCTCTTTTTTTCTTTTTTATTATTATTGACATTTTACAAATATTATTTTATATTTTTGAAAGGTTTGACATTTTGATTATTTTGTTAGTTTTATATTATAATTATTGTATTTATATATTTTAAGGAGCTGATGATGAACAAATATTATTGTTCGAAACGTCCAAATAATAAATATTTTTATAAAAAAATAATATTGGATTCTGAAGCCTTTTATTTATTTAAAATATCATATATTATTGAATCCTTTTTAAATATATATATATATATATATATATATATATATATATATATATATATATATATATATATATATATATATATATATATATTAAAAAATAATACAATATTGTTCTGTAGTAAGACAAAAATATTAAAATACAAAAGTTGCAGAAATAAATTTCTACTTTCAAACTATAACAACGTATCTTATAAATAATTAATAAACAATACATGAATTTAAAAAAAAACATTATTTCGTGTATTTTCAAAAACACATTGGACTTTACATAACAAATAAAAGGAGGGAAATTTCATGTAATTTATTTTTTTGTTGTTTGTGACTCGTTCTTTTCATTTTACGTTAGCCACTCCGATCCGATTCTGTGGATATATTAATACATGTGTTTAGTACTTTGTACAATATGATTTGTGACAACCATATTGATTGTTTTAAATTTTTTATAATTTATTCTATTAAATAATTTTATTTCAGGATAATATTGTATAGTTTAAACCAGCCTTACTACCATCTTGCGCAGAACGCAGATATGACTAATGTTCTGTGTGACTCATTTGAGTATTTGATTTACGGTTACGTGTTGTATAAGTTCGGTTTAAATACTTTGTTAGTGAATTGTGCCGAATATTGTGTACTTTTGTAAAAGTCCATTAAGAAAGAATGGCCAGTCGGAAAAGGAATAATTCAACTCCATCGTCATCTGCTAGAGCTAAAATTAGAAGGAAAATAAATCCTGTTATTTCATCTATACTTAATATTGGTAAGAGATTATGCTAATAATATGGTTACTTTCCACCAGAGTGACCCTGGCAGCCAAAACTAGCAGCCACTTTTGACGTATAGTACATTGTGAACAAACTACATACCACGTGGAACCATGGTCAACTAGATGTTTCAGACATTATTTATTATTAAAAATCAACTTAAATACATTGAATATAGCCTTACAGTAGTTCAATCTATTATATTACCTGATATTAAACAATAATACATTTATTTATTTGTTATTAAGGAAGATATGATTTTAATTATAACAATTACGCGCCAAATATGAATCTGCAAATAAAATTGGTTGTGTACCTATGTTTAGGAAATAAAAATTCGTTTCCACCTCTAATAATTGATGTGCCTAAATTATTTTTTACCTGTACTTACACTACACCGCTGTGCGTATTTTAAAATTAGTCCGATGTCTAGCAACCCCGGAGTAAGGGAGTAATAAATTTTTTAATTAATAATTTTTCAATTTTATACGTTATTTCATTAAAATATTCATATCAACCCTTCATAGTTGATGTGCCTAAGAAATGTTTATATATTTAAATACACTACACCCCTGTGCGTATTTTAAAATTAGTCCGATGTCTAGCAACCCCGGATTAAGGGAGTAATTTATTTTTTAACTAATAATTTTCCAATTTTATACGTTTCTTCATTAAAATATTCATATCAACCCTTAATAGTTGATGTGCCTAAGAAATGTTTATATATTTAAATACACTACACCCCTGAGCGTATTTTAAAATTAGTCCGATGTCTAGCAACCACGGATCAAGGGGGTAATTAATATTTAAAATGGTATTCTCAACCATTTTGTATTTTGAACTTTCTAAGAATATGAAGTTTTTTGCAATGTTTATGTAGTATATTTTATGTAAAAATGAATTGAAACCGTTCAATTCAGACAGCGTGTTAATTATATTTTTAAGGTGAAGCATACGGCCTGAAGTTAGTTAACCAACAATTTGTTATCGTGTAAGTAGGGTTTCTTGTAGTTTTGACAAAAATGTTGATCTGACCAATCATAAAAAACCAAATATGAGTCTATGCTAAATAGTGGTAGGGGTATTGGCACGTAGTTTAAAATTATACATATAAACATTTCTTAGGCACATCAACTATTAAGGGTTGATATGAATATTTTTATTAATTACTCCCTTAATCCGGGGTTGCTAGACATCGGACTAATTTTAAAATACGCACAGGGGTGTAGTGTATTTAAATATATAAACATTTCTTAGGCACATCAACTATTAAGGGTTGATATGAATATTTTATTGAAATAACGTATAAAATTGAAAAATTATTAATTAAAAAATTAATTATTCCCTTACTCCGGGGTTGCTAGACATCGGACTAATTTTGAAATACGCACAGGGGTGTAGTGTATTTAAATATATAAACATTTCTTAGGCACATCAACTATTAAGAGTTGATATGAATATTTTAATGAAGAAACGTGTAAAATTTAAAAATTATTAATTAAAAAATTAATTACTCCCATAATCCGGGGTTGCTAGACATCGGACTAATTTCAAAATACGCACAGGGGTTGTTCGCAAGTTTGTAGGAAACGGTACAACCATTATTTTTTAAGATTGTAGAAAATGGTACGACCATAATGTGAGACATGCAGTTGTTTTCACTTGACAGGAGAGAATGTAGATAAGTTGAAAGAGAAGTGTAATAATCAGAGAACTTGTATCAAATAAACACGAAATAAACAAGAATAGCAGTGTTTTCATTTTTAGGCATTAATTTGTAAACAACAAACATAAACATATTGGTCCTTCGCCCGAGCCAGATGACAAACAAGAATTAGTTCATTTCGAAGTTTTTGTATCATCATTTTGAGGTTGCACATCACAGTTTGTGGTGGGAATTCATCAGTCAATTCTTTCAACAACAATAATTAATCTCAACAACAAAATGTCAAACGACGAAAGTCTAAGAAAATTCATAAGTCAACGTGGAAACATCAAAGCACAGCTTACAAGATTCAGAAACTATTTAAATACAAGACAAAACATGCAGAATCAAACTACAGAACATCTAGAAGTAAGGTTAAATCAGACTGAAAAGCTAGACGAAAATTTTGAAGAGATTCAATCACACATTGAAGAATTAGATAGTTCTGAAGAGCAGAAAACAGAACGAGTATCCTTTGAGAATGCTTATGTTGATACAGTTGCATTGGCTAGACAGATTTTACGTCAACTAACTCAACCACAGTTAGGACAGCAATATCAGAACAATCAAATGAATGCAAGCGAGCAGTTCAGCAATCCTCACTCAGCGGTGCAGTTTCGTTTACCAACAATCAGTTCAGCGGTGGATATGAGGATTGGTTGGAATTCTCAGAGTTATTTAAATCAATTATTCATTCAAATGGCACTTTAACACCAGTACAAAAATTCTACTATCTCAAATCATGTCTGAAAAGTGATGCAGCACAGATAGTGAGTTCACTTGAGGTCACAGCGGCAAATTACGAAGCTGCGTGGAAACTTTTAGTCGACAGGTATCAAAATCAAAGGTTAATTATCAACAAACACGTAAATGCTCTATTTGATTTATCTACAATTCAAAGAGAGTCTCATAGCGCAATAAGAGAATTAATTGATAATATTTCAAAGCATTTGAAAGCATTAAAGGCTCTTGATCAACCAATTGACACTTGGGATACACTAATCATACATTTGGTGTTCACTAAACTCGATTACAGTTCAAAGAAGGAGTGGGAATCTTCAATCAAGGACGACAAAACTCCAACGTTTGAAACATTTATCACGTTTTTAAAAACAAGAGCTCAAATTCTTGAAAACATTCAAACAGCAAACACACCCAAGCAATCATTCATGAAGATAAACATTCAAAAACCAAGTAATCATGTGAAAGCTCATTTAACTATAGACAATGCAAAATGCATAATTTGTAGTAAGAATCATGCTATATATAAATGCTCAGATTTTTTGAAGCTCTCAATAAATGAAAGAATCAACGAACTAAAGAAATCAAAGGCTTGCTTCAACTGTCTCAAGGTAGGACATCATCTCAATGACTGTCAATCAAGCAACTGCAGAGTGTGTGGTCGCAAACATAATACGTTGATCCACAGAGATGAAGTCACAAGACAAGTTACAACACAAGTAGCTTCACAAGAAAGCAAGGCAGTAGAACAATCACAAACAACAGCAACACATGTAGCACATGACACAAGTCATACACAGATTCTGTTGGCTACAGCACTTGTCAATATTGCAGATTCAAATGGAATATTTCATACATGCAGAGCTTTGCTGGATTCAGGCTCCCAAAGTCATTTCATAACACAAGAACTATGCCAACGTTTAAAAATAAAATGTAACAAGATTAACATGCCAGTCATTGGAATAAACCAAGTTAAGACAAACATACTGAGTAAAACTGAAGTTACCATAAAATCAAAATTGAATGGCTACAAGGAAAACATAGCATGCTTAGTTCTTACCAGTATAACAGGAATGTTACCAGAGTCATACATTTCAAAAACAAGTATAAAAATACCTAGTAACATAGTGCTTGCAGATCCAGAATTCAATAAACCTAATAAAATCGATCTTTTATTGGGTGCAAATATCTTTTGGAATTTGTTATGCATTGAACAGATGAAAACTACAAAAAATCAGCCTATCTTTCAAGAAACTCAATTAGGTTGGATAGTTTCTGGTCAAACACCAAAATTAAATCAACATTCATTTGTAAGTTGCAATCTCAGTCTGGAAAAACAAGTTGAGAACTTCTGGCGACTTGAGGATTTCAGCAATAAGGAAGTATTCAGCGCAGAAGAGATGAAATGTGAACAACATTTCAAAGATACAATCACTCATCATGAGTCAGGACGTTTCATTGTCAGTCTACCAGTACGCGACAATTTAAGCAATCTGGGAGAATCAAGAAACGAAGCTGAAAGACGAATGCAGGCAATGGAAAGGAAATTCACAAGGAATCCTACTTTAAAGCAACAATATCAAAATTTTATGAAGGATTATGAAGACATGGGACACATGGTTAAGGTCATGAACAATAAACCAAATAGCATACAGTATTTCTTACCTCATCATGCGGTAATGAAGGAATCAAGTGATACAACCAAGCTAAGAGTAGTATTCGATGGATCGTGCAAAACCAGTAGTGGAATCTCACTAAACGACACAATGATGGTGGGACCTGTGTTACAAGAGCGATTATTCTCAATCATGGCAAGATTCAGAACGCATCAATACGTTGCAACCGGTGACATTGCGAAAATGTATCGGCAGATTTTGGTTAGAGAAGACCAAAGAAACTTACAACAGATCGTTTGGCGATCAGATCCCAATGAAGAACTTCATACTTACTAATTAGTTGTTACAGTTACATATGGAACTGCTTGTGCTCCGTATTTAGCTGTGAGATGTTTAAAAGAGGTAGCAAACGAAAACAAAAGTGAATATCTTTTAGCAAGCAAAATGATTGAAAGAGACTTCTATGTCGATGATTTGATCACAGGATCAAATTCTAAACAAGAATTGCAACAGGTCATTATGGAAATTAGTAAAATACTTCAAACAAGAGGTTTTGAACTTCGCCAATGGGCCACAAATGATCAAGAGATTCACAAGAATTTATCTGAAAAGGATGAAATGAAAACGACAGACGTATATTTATCGAACAGTCAAGAACGTAAAACTTTAGGATTATTGTGGAA
Organism: Pterostichus niger; assembly: GCA_947425015.1. Classification (NCBI taxonomy): domain Eukaryota; kingdom Metazoa; phylum Arthropoda; class Insecta; order Coleoptera; family Carabidae; genus Pterostichus; species Pterostichus niger. The sequence goes on from OX380350.1 coordinate 12,453,250, forward strand.
TGTTTCACAAGACACATTTCAATACAAGATACAAGGGAAGAGCTATCCAGATAAACCAACAAAACGACATATATTATCAACAATTGTACAAATATTTGACCCGTTAGGCTTGATAGGTCCAGTAACTATTAAAGCAAAAGGCATACTACAATCATCATGGCAATTGCGACTCGATTGGGACGAAATACTACCAGAAAGCTTAATAAGTGAGTGGAAGCAATGTTATGAAAAGTTGTATCAACTAACTAAACTACAAATTCCAAGACACGTCACTTGTAAGAATCCTGTTGACATTCAGCTTCATGGATTCGCAGACGCATCAACAATTGCATACGGTGCATGTGTGTATATAAGATCAGTAAACAGTGATGAAAGCATTGAAGTTCATTTAATTACTGCTAAAGCTCGCATAGCTCCAATCAATAATATAACGGTTCCTCGTTTGGAATTGTGTGCAGCGTTACTTCTGTCACAATTAATGGAGAGTACAAAAACAGCCATAAACATAAACTATAGTCGAATAGTGTACTGGAGTGACTCGACCATTACATTAGCATGGATAGCAACCAATTCAAACCAATGGAAAACCTTTGTAAGTAACAGAGTTGCTGAAATTCAAAGATTAACATGTGATGGAACGTGGCATCACGTAGTTTCAGCTCACAACCCAGCTGATATTATATCGCGAGGCTTAACAGCAGACCAACTGTTTGACAATCAATTATGGTGGTATGGCCCTGAATGGCTATCTTCAGTCAATTGGATAGATTATTCAAAACATTCAATGGGTGCACTATCAACCAAATTAACTAACAGTGCTGACGCTAATATAGAACGGAAGAAATCAGCTACAACAAGTTTAGTCATGAAATTAGAATTTAATATTCTATATAGTTATTCCAAATTTACAAAACTTCAAAGAGTTCTGGCATACATTATGAGATTTATTAAGATTTGCAAGAGGACAACAATGTCAGGGCCTTTAAAGGTTGAAGAACTAAATAGAGCCACAAGGAAAATAATTCAACTTCTACAATACGAATCATTTCAAGAAGACTTGAAGAATTTACAATCCACAGGTACTGTAAATAAAACCAGTAGAATGCTATCACTTCGTCCATATATCGATGAAGACAACTTAATCCGTGTTGGAGGAAGATTGCAAAATTCTCAAACCACTTTAGATCAGAAACATCCTTACATTTTGCCAGGAAGACATCATGTAACTGACTTATTACTCAGACATGAACATGAACGATTAAATCATTGTGGTCATGAGCAATTACTTTCAAGCATGAGACAACGATATTGGATACTATCAGGTAGACAAGCTGTCAAGAAAATCACTAAATCATGTATAAGATGTTTCAAATTCAAACCACAACCATTAGAGCATGTAATGGGCAATTTACCTGCAGCTAGAACAACAGCTACTCATCGTCCATTTGTAGTAAGTGGAGTCGATTATGCTGGTCCTATACAAATCAAGGAGACACGTACTCGAGGAAGAAGTATAATAACCAAGGGTTACATCGCAATTTTTGTGTGTTTCAATACCAAAGCACTTCATCTTGAATTGGTAAGCAATTTAAGCTCAGAATGTTTTTTAGCAGCGTTAAGAAGATTCACCAGTAGAAGAGGTTTATGTCACACTTTATACAGTGATAATGGAACAAATTTCTGTGGTGCCAATTCAGAACTAAAGAAAATTTACAATTTTTTAATGGAAAATGAAGATGTCATATCAACAACACTGTCGAAACATAACATTCAGTGGAAATTTATACCACCAAGGTCTCCACATTTTGGTGGGCTCTGGGAGGCAGCAGTCAAAAGCTTCAAGGGTCATTTTTACAAGATAACACATAACCTTATACTAACTTTTGAGCAATGTAATATAGTCATCATTGAGATTGAAGCAATTTTGAATTCACGACCTATTACTCAAATGTCAAGTAGTCCAGATGATCTCACACCCTTAACTCCTTCACATTTTTTAATTGGGTATATCCTAACCAATCCAGTAGAACCATCCTTTATCAATACCACACAAAACCGACTGACAAGATGGCAACAAATCCAGCAAATTAAACAACATTTCTGGGTCCGTTGGCATCGTGATTATCTGCACCAACTACAAGTCCGCACCAGATGGCATCGTCCAACGTCAAATGTCCAAGTAGGCCAGCTAGTACTTCTTATAGAAGATGGCGTCCCTCCTATGCGATGGATCACTGGTCGCATCACGAAGACATTCCCAGGAGAAGATGGGACAGTGCGGGTAGTTACAGTGAAAACCGTGAAAGGTGAATATAAAAGGTCTGTACGAAAATTGTGCGCGTTACCAGTGAACGAGGCATAGTAAAGTGCATACAAAGGAAACAATTTAACGATAAGATAAAACCATGTATATTCTATATTTGTTATTATTGTGTTGCATTGAAACATTGTAATATTTCAAGGCGGGCGGCATGTTCGCAAGTTTGTAGGAAACGGTACAACCATTATTTTTTAAGATTGTAGAAAATGGTACGACCCTAATGTGAGACATGCAGTTGTTTTCACTTGACAGGAGAGAATGTAGATAAGTTGAAAGAGAAGTGTAATAATCAGAGAACTTGTATCAAATAAACACGAAATAAACAAGAATAGCAGTGTTTTCATTTTTAGGCATTAATTTGTAAACAACAAACATAAACAGGGGTGTAGTGTATTTAAATATATAAACATTTCTTAGGCACATCAACTATTAAAGGTTGATATGAATATTTTATTGAAATAACGTATAAAATTTAAAAATTAGTAATTAAAAAATTTATTACTCCCTTACTCCGGGGTTGCTAGACATCGGACTAATTTTAAAATACGTACAGGGGTGTAGTGTATTTAAATATATAAACATTTCTTAGGCACATCAACTATGAAGGGTTGATATGAATATTTTAATGAAGAAACGTATAAAATTGAAAAATTGTTAATTAAAAAATTAATTACTCCCTTAATCCGGGGTTGCTAGACATCGGACTAATTTTAAAATACGCACAGGGGTGTAGTGTATTTAAATATATAAACATTTCTTAGGCACATCAACTATTAAGGGTTGATATAAATATTTTATTGAAATAACGTATAAAATTGAAAAATTATTAATTAAAAAATTAATTACTCCCTTACTCCGGGGTTGCTAGACATCGGACTAATTTCAAAATACGCACAGGGGTGTAGTGTATTTAAATATATAAACATTTCTTAGGCACATCAACTATTAAGGGTTGATATGAATATCTTAATGAAGAAACGTATAAAATTGAAAAATTATTAATTAAAAAATTTATTACTCCCTTACTCCGGGGTTGCTAGACATCGGACTAATTTTAAAATACGCACAGCGGTGTAGTGTAAGTACATTTAAAAAATAATTTTGGCACATCAATTATTAGGGGTGGAAACGAATTTTTATTTCCTAAACATACACTACCAATTTTATTTGCAGATTCATATTTGGCGCGTAATTGTTATAATTAAATCATATCTTAGTTAATATCAAATAAATAAATGTATTATTGTTTAATATCAGGTAATATAATAGATTGAACTACTGTAAGGCTACATTCAATGTATTTAAGTTGATTTTTAATAATAAATAATGTCTGAAACATCTAGTTGACCATGGTTCCACGTGGTATATAGTTTGTTCACAATGTACTTGTACTACACGTCAAAAGTGGCTGCTAGTTTTGGCTGCCAGGATCACTCTGATCTACTTTCCTTTAAATATTTTTGCTTAGTAAAAAAATATTTATATTTTTTAGTGTTCGATTTCTACAATTTTTAATTAAAATATTTTTCTCCATCTGCTATCATTTTAAAGTTATAATTATTAAATTAAAATCGCTAATATCACATTTTTGCTCATATCTAGTTACCTATGCATTTTTTTGGAAAAACTAAAGCATTTGAATCTTTGCAAAAATGGCACTACTTTGCTAATTTAAACGAAGTCGTATCACTTACGGTTCTCGAGATCCCAATGAGGCCCAAAAAAAAACTCTTCCCGTATATGTATGTACATATAAAACATCATATTATTTACTTTTTTAGGAAAGGATGACATGGGAAAGGCAATTATTATTTCTACACCAAAAAAGAAAAAGCGATATCCATTAATTCCTTTAACACCACGCATAGGTACATATTTGACATATTTTACAATATATTATATTGATTTTTTTGTATTTGTAGTTCTATCGGAAAACGATTCATTACATTATCGCAGAAAAGATGTAATACCAGAACCTACAGTAAAATATAGCAACAATGAAATAAAAACCAAAAATGAATTTGTTATTGCGTCAGGTAACATAAATTAGAATTATTCTAAAAGTATATTTTTAACAACAAATTTTTGTTACAGATACTGATGATGAAGAAGCAGAACCGTTTGTAGCGTCCGAATCAGAATATTTTCCGTCAGATTCCGATTCTTCTTCTAACAAGATTTATGAAAAAAAAAATGTACTGCGAATTATTTACTTTCAGGTAATTATTAGTTTAGTGACTATTGTATAACCCTTCTTCGCGGGTCACGCAATTGGTCCCCGCATCAATGGAATATTTTATAAGTATTAAAATACAAATTAATATTATATAAATTAAGACGTATTTGGATATGTGAAACACATCCCTCGTCTTTTATTCATTTGATCCAAGTCAAGCAACTTTTTATAAATACTAATGAAGATCGACTGATGTTTTAACAAGTAGATGTTTTACTTCTAACCATGATATGAGGTTGCTGGACGTTATATCGAACCTAAATTGGCAGATCCACATTCCATCTTAAACCCACTCGGTTTTGATCCCATCGAAAATTCTTTATATTATTTGATATCGAATATCGATATTTAAAATCGAATATCGATATTTAAAATCGAATATCGTACTGCCCTGGTAACTAAGATCAAAAACTAATTATTTTGTATTTTAGATATTCCACAAACACAAACCTTGTATGATTCTCAACTAATTTCTACATGCAATTTTGCGACAAACAATGAGGTACGTTGACAACAAATTATTAATAATGTTGTAATATATTATTTATTTATTTTAGCTTGATTATAATAACACGGCTAATGGTTCGTATATTAATATATCAAAATCTAATTACTGCGCAGCACAACCTGTGGAAAATAGAGAAGCTAATTTGAATATACAAAATATAAAATTGCCGCTCCAAGAAAATGGTCATCATGTTACCATTTTTGTCCATTTTGTAAAGTAAGGGTAACACGATTTGCCCGCCACGTTTTAAAAGTTCATGACAAAGAACCCGAAGTAATTGATATTAATATATTGCCTCCCAATAATTTAGAACGGCAACAGAAAATTGCAATTTTAAGGAAAAAAGGCATGTTTGAATACAATACGAATCCAGAATATAACAAAGGTGATATAATAGTCAATCGTCGTCCGAAAATGAAGAAACATAAAGATCCATATATTCCTTGCAAGAATTGCAAAGGATATTACAGAGCTAATAATTTATCCAAACATTATAAAATGTGTTCTGGTCATAAATCTGCAAAAGGAATCATACGTTGTGGTCACATGTTGGGCAAAAAAAATTTACCACGATATTTTGAATATATTGAGTCTATATTAAAACATGGAAGACATGATATTTTATCACAAATTATTATGAGAGACAAAGCAATTTTATATTATGGTGCAAAGTTAGCTTCTAAATGCATGCATGTTAAGCACATGGATAATCATATTAGAGCAAATATGAGGTTACTTGCCCGTTTATTAATATCTTTAAAACGGGAAGATCCTACCATTAAATGTCTACTCGACTGTTTAAATGCTAGAAAATTTTAAGCTGTTATAGTGGCTGCTCGTGACGTATGTGGATACGATAGATGTAGTCGCAGTTTTAAAAATCCTTCTGCATCTCTTCACCTTAGTGGTATTTTAATGAAGTGCTGCGATGCACTGGCAGTGCATTTTATTCAAACAGATGATGATGTTAGGAAGAGACAAATGGAAACTTTTAAGATCTTAATTAAATCCGAATTTTCTGAAATGATCAGAATAGCTCATGAAAATCTAGTACAGAATAAACTATCGATGGTAAAATCAATACCACTGTCATCAGATATTTACAAATTAAACATGTATTTCCGAAATACTGCGGATGCAGCTAGAATAAAATTGCAAAATCCAAATTTTTCCTACGTACCTTGGCATCAACTTGCTTGCTGCAGTTTAGCATTGCTCTTAATTTTCAATAGACGAAGAACAGGTGAAACTGAAAGACTTACATTGAATATCTATGACAATAAGTCCTCGATAGATGAAGGATCAGATGTATATGAATTTTATGTCATAACTTTTTCCGACTTGAATAAGAGGCAAATGGGGCCGGATTGTGCCACTGTTGTTAACAAATACTCTCGTTATCTATATAGATACTGTTATTCACTTTAGAGAACAGGCTGGCGTATCGGCTGATAATCCTTATGTGTTCGGAGTTGGAACAAGTTCTCATTTGTTCGCTGGTAAAATTTTAAGAGAGGCATCAAATCGTTGTGGTGCGTCGAACCCTGCTGCATTACGTGGCACATATTTAAGGAAACAAATTGCGACTGTTACTCAAATTATACATATGTCTGATAATGATATAAAATTATTATCACAGTTCATGGGACACAGTCAACTTATTCATGAACAGCAATATAGAAAAAACTGATGTTACACTACAAATAGCGAGACTTTCCAAATTGCTTATGGCGTTCAACGAAGATAACTTAAACCGTTACAAAGGATGTATTTTAGATGAATTAGATGTTGTTTTAAATAACGAAACATTAGGTATGTCTTATATTTTAAATTTTAAATGTAGGACAATACTGTTTCGATTGTATCACACCAGTATTTTATTTTCTTTTTGGATCGTTATTAAGATACTACAAGAGAATCAAATTCGGTTAAGTGGTAAAAATAATGTCCTTGCACGAGGGAGTTTTAAATCAAGTTAATTTTAAGAGCTAATTCTAAACAATATTTCGCTTTATTTTTATGTTTCATAGTCACAGATAGATAAGAAGTATAAAATTATATGATATTTTTGTTGAATAATGACTACTGAAAATATTTGTCTTGAGATATACCTAATCCATGCTCATTTAATTTTTAAATACAATTTATTGTTTGATAGCAAAACCAATGAAATTATTTTTTTGAAAATTTTTGCAAATTCATTGCACAAGCAAATATATAATGCACTTCATAACATTCGAGAATTTCTATAAAAGCATATTAATTCGAAAATTTTTGTTTAATTATAATTATATTTTTCTTCCAGTTACCAAAAAACATGATAAATCTCCATTGTCAACAAATTCATCATGTGAATCAGGAATTTATAGCACTCCTACCAACAAAGATGCAGATACTATGAAAAAAATTGTAAATGTAAAAAGTAAGAATTCAATATTAAGAATTTATTTAATTATGCATATTTAAAATTTACCGTTTTCATAATGGTAGCAAAATTTGTAAATTAATATCTCCTTAGTTTAAAAACATAATTACATACAATAAATAAACGTTAATATAAAATTATCTAAATTTACAATAAAATATTCAACGTAGCTTTTATATATAAAAAAAATTAACTATTATAATGACAAGAGTTTGGCAGAAAATTTTGTAACACCTTTAAAATAATAATGCTGATGTTGTTTTAGAATGTAGAAGACACTTATTCAAAACTTCCGAGCTACCACCAAAAGATATTGTTGATTCTTCTCGGAACTCACAAAAAAAAAATAATTTCTGATTTGACGCCGCAAAAAAGAATACCATTGAAAATAAATAAAACAATACTTTCACCGAAACTTGAACAAGCTAACAACCGTCAACGGTCTTTTGTTCCCAAATTACCATGGACAATACAAGAACGAAGAACAATTCATAAATTATTTAAAATGGAAATAAAGATGGGTGTATTGCCTTCATTTCAAGATTGTGTAAAAGCATCTATTACGGAATCACATCTGTATCGAAGAACTGGGAAAGTGATATACGCGTATATTAATAATTGAAATAAACGAAAAAGAAACAAGCTTGATTAAACGAGCGTCATTAAATCGACTTTCTATATACCGGATGTGGAAGTGAAATGTGGCCCATAGTGATTTAAATATTATTTTTTTAATACTAATATATCTTTATTTATTCAAAAGTATAAATGAATAATTTTTCAAAATTAAACCAATACGCAACATATTTGACAAAATATGACAAAATTACATTTATATATCTTGAATCATTAATTTATAAAGCAAATTATTGGACTAATTTTATATTTACATTATAAAGTTTCACGATTTAGAAATGATAAATATATTGGTTAAATTTTACACGGTAACCAAATCATTTTTTTATATTAAATTTTAAAAGTTAATAAATTTAATAGGTAAGGAGATATTTAAAACTAGGATTGAAATCGCTATGGACTATATTTTAATTCTACACTCGCTGTTGATTGAAAAATAGGGATAAATAGCAATTTTTTTTGTTATTAATTTTAGATCTTTAGTTTAAATTTCAAATGTAATGCCCCTTACGATATGAAAAACCCTGAATTCTATTTCCGATATCTTTGGAATTGATATATCATCGTAGACTTTTTAAAAATTATATGATATATTATTTTGCACTTTCTGAAAGTATTTTGAATTGACTCTAAAATGATGCATTAAATATTTGCATTATCTTTAAAACTATCCTGGTTATGAAATTTTTATGCGTCATCTTTAATTTTTGATGAAAATGCAAGTAGTTAGCTCAATTAAATACAATTTAAAATACCTTCCGAAATTTTAAGGAACAGTATGTAATTTCTTTGCAAAATTCAATAACAATGTATTTTCCAGCTCCGAACTTTGTATTTTAAACTATCGGTTTATAGTTAATAATAAAGGAAATAGCTATTTGTACTTATTACAGGATGTCCAATAAAACTGTTTAACCATGGTGATCTCGAGATCCGTGAGAGATACAAAGTCGGTTAAATTCGACAAAAGTTGCTCCACTAGTGAGCCATTTTAGTAATGTCTTTGTTTTTCTAAAAATGTATATTTTACAAAATTTGATTTTTGTCTATAACTTTTTCATTTGGATTCCTAAAAGATTTTAACTTGCATATTATTAAGACACTTTTTAACAAAGAGTTCACAACTGCCTTAAAATTTTTATATATGCTACAGTTTTTGAGAAATTGATACCAACTGTTCAATTTTATACAGAGCTCAAAAAAACGTGTAACACGTCGTAATATTTTTTTTTCTATATACACCCATATAAAATATAGTACAATAAAATTAAGTTATATATTACATAATAATACTTTTTAGTTTTTTATGGATTTTATTGGGGATGGCTACAAATATCGATAAAATAATTAAAATTTTATTTAGTCTTTCATTATTCATTAATGAATTTGATTCTACTACAATTTAATAACACACCCCACACCTTATTTTTAATAAGTCAAGCTACAATTCGACGTTTGTGTGTAGAATAAAACTATCATTTATTTCATAATTTACAATAGTTATTTTTTATTTCTTGTTTGCCCGAAAATTTATATTAAATTGACACTTTAAGTAATTTAAGTTTAAGTTAATAACTATTGAATAAAATTTAAATTATTTTATCGATAGTTGAAGCCGTCCTCAGTAAAATCTATAAAAAATATAATTCTATAATTTCTGACTTAATTTTAATGTACGTATGTTTTATATCGGTGGAGAGAGAAAAAACATCTTTATTTAAACGTGTTATACGGTACTTTGAGTTTCTTATAAAAATTAAAAGTTGATATAAAATTCTCAAAAACTGAAGGAGATATAAAAATTTAAGGACTGCTGTGAATTCTTCATCAAAAAGTGTGTCAATAATGTGCAAGTTAAAATCTTTAAAGAATTCAGATAAAAAAATTATAGGCAAAAACTATTTTTTTAAAATATACATTTTTGCTTATATCTAGTGACCTATGAAATTCTTTAGAAAATCAAAATCATCACTAAAATGGGTCACTAATGGACAACTTTTATTTTTTTTAAGTGACATCGTATCTTTTGGTTCTCGAGATCACCATACTTAAACAGTTTCAGTGAACATCCTAGATATTTATGTGTTCATGCCAAAAATAATTAACATTTTAAGAAATGTCATGAAATTATTTGTTTTTCGGTAATATATAAAGTTAAACTGTTGATAAATAATATTAGTTAAATTACACTCTGATATTTAGAATAACACTTTTGGTCTTCTGTAACGTAAAAATAATCAATAAATTGTCATATTTGTATAATATGTATTTTTATCATTAGTTTAAATAAAAAAATGTTGACTTGTGAGTTTATGATTATTGCTGACTAACCTTTTCTACTTGAATGATAGCCGTAACATATGTATTTGGAGCCAAAAAACAAAAGGACGAATGTACTGCAACTTGGTCTTCATCGCCTTTAAAGAGATAATTTAGTCTTTGAATAAAAATTCTACTGCTAACCAGTTAAATACGGCTGTCACCAAGAGATGCAACTTTCACAATAAACAAATTTCTAAATTTCTGTAATTTTAAAATAGATGGTTTGTAATTAAAATATAAAATATTACGCTCTTATCATAATTGAATTAGATATTAGTTATGATCCTATATCCCGCAAGGATTTACTAATAAAAAGAATATATTGACGAATAATTTTATATTGCAATTTCTCAGCTACAAAAGTATTCTAAAGTCATAATTATAATCTATAATTTATTAGTACAGAATGGCCTCCTAAACCTAGTTTTTGATGTATAGTTTGCCTGTGACCTCTATGATTAACTTGATATAGTACAACAAATAGTATGTGCGTTTTATTCTAATATATCTACTGAGCAATGGCTTCATATACCTAGTTTTTAGTATTATTTTCAAATTGTAATAACTTTTAAATTAGAAAGAATATATGACAATAAATAGATTTTTTTTGTAGGCGTGCTTACCAGTTAAAGTAATTAATTAATAAATTTTATAGACTTTCCGAAGTCCTTGGCTGCTAAACCTAGTTGTACAAGTATATAAATATATATATGTGGTGACTTGATTATTTACATTTACAAATGAAATGTTTATTTTTTGTGACTTGATTATTTTAAAATGAAATGTTTATTTATTTTTTGATAATTAACTACAATTGTTAAGTTGTTATATTTCCATGTTACGGTAGTTATTGATTTTTAGTTGGTTACATGTTTTTGGTGAAAATAATAAAGACGTTAAAAGCTTATCTTATATTTCTAATTAATTATTAATATATTACATTGGTGACCCCTCATTACACGTTTACCTCGTACGCAGTTATGCCTGAAACGAATCAAGTTTTTCCTCCGATTGCACTGGACAATTCCACGATGAATGTGTCAACTTTAACTGGACCCTTCAAGTTACCAGACTATTGGCCTGCTGATCCAGAGTTATGGTTCGCGCAAGTAGAGACAATTTTTGTTTCACGAAGAATATAATCTGAACTTTCGAAATTTAGCAAAATCGTAGAAATTTTAACACCACAGTTCGCAAATGAAGTTAGAGACATTATAGTGGCACCTCCAGCGGATCTACCTTATACTACTTTGAAAAATGCCTTAATTCAGAGAACGGGGCAATCTGAAAAAGAAAAACTGCAACAATTATTTAATTTTTCTTCATTAGAAGACAAGAAACCTACTCAGATGTTGAGATATTTGCGTCAACTTTTAGGATCTAAGCTTTTGGATGAAAGTATTTTGGAAGAATTGTTTGTACAAAAGCTACCAATCAACATACAACTGATATTAACATCAATGCCTAGCAGTTCATTAGAAGACAAAGCTATAATTGCCGACAAACTTCTCACTATTGCCAATCCATCTCTTTCTGCAATTTCTGACGAGTCATCAACCTTAAAAAAATTATCTCAAGAAATTAAGGACCTGAAACTGGAATTATCAACTCTAAAGAATGCTACCACAACATCCAATTCAAATTCATCTTCATCTTCAACTCTCTGCTGGTATCACTCAACGTTTGGGAAGAAAGCCAAGAAGTGTGTTTCACCATGTTCAGGTCCACCCTTATTGACAAAACCTGAGGTGCTATCAAACTCTGAAAAATCAATTTCTAAAATATCTAATTATATACCTTTTGTTTCCAGTAATAGTTTTTATACAACGTCTGCTAAGTAGTTATTGATTTTTAGTTGGTTACATGTTTTTGGTGAAAATAATAAAGACGTTAAAAGCTTATCTTATATTTCTAATTAATTATTAATATATTACATATATAGGTATATATAATATAGATAAAGCAGATAGACTTGTTTTATTTATTTAAATTGTTGTTTATTATAGAATCTAAGTGTGTTATTGTATGCCTCAAATAATAATAAAAATATACATAAAATAATATTCAGTTAAATGTTGCTTGTGCGAGTAATGTGTGGTTATGAATATTGTGTATCTTAAATGATAATAATACTAAAATTATTAACATTTAAATAGTATTCAGTTTTTGAACAAGAATACAGTGAACATTTGTAGATTGGGTAGTATAACTTCTTCTGCGCCGATATGTTTTTTTCTCTAAACGCACGGTCTCTAAGCAATTGTCTTCTTGGGGGAATCTTCGCAATTACTGTACTACGGTATTCAAATTGTCATTGACATGTATTAGTCAAAAAATTTTCGACATAGCGTCAATATAAGTAAATTTAACAGGTGTTTTCACAGGGACACTTAACCAAGATTATTAATCAGTGAAATTCCAGATTATTATATATATATATATATAAAATGTAATTTAGCAGTTATTTTTGCTGTTTGTAATTGATTCGAAAGTAATAAAATACAAATTAAACGACAATCAATAGGTATAAATTGTCAAAGTTTACTTATCAAAACTGATTGTGATCTAATAATTATGCAATAAAAATACAACAGAAAACTGACATCTGCGCTAAAAGCGACGTGTCGCTTTATTGTACATGAAATTTAATAGTATTTTGTCTTTTGTCAGTACAGTGGAGCCAATTCTATTGGTTTTTATCAATTAGTACTTATTAATTATATTCACATTAAAATCAAATATTGTTTTTCAGAAATATGAAACCCGATTTTGAAATGGAGATTTTTTTGCGTAGTCGTGGCGTTAATGAAGATAAAATATTAAAATTTCGAGATGAAAAAGTAAGTACTCAATTTAAAACATGTAATTTGACGCGTCAAAAAATGTTACTGTTAACAAAAAAGCTCTATAGTTCTGTATATAGTGAAGGTGTAGTTGTATAGAAAATTATAAAGAGAAAAATTGGAATACCGCCAGGATTTGAACCTGGGACCTTATGAAATCCGGTCATATCCTTTAATCAACTAAGCCACGATCGCCTGTGATTGAAACCTGATTTTGTTACATTTTTTCCTCTTTCAATATTTAAGTTCACTAATTTTTGTTCCTTACTGTAACCTATCCGTCCAATGATACGAAAAATTTTTGCTTCAAGTAATGTGCAATTATTTTTGCGAATTTTGGAAAAAATCTTTCTGCGTTTCTTAACAATAATTTTGAGACATCCTCATATAACTGATAGCCAAGTAATACATTCATCACAAATTAGTAAATATTGCCGTTTAACTGAAACTTATGGTGTATGCAGGGCAAAGTTAACATATTTTCTCTTTGAAACATACCTTTACAAGTAGTTGAATTGCAAAAAGCTAATTATCCCAGAAAATTCCATAATATACTCGTAGTATGGCGACAACTTAACCAACATAAAAAAGTTTTGCTGACGTTATGTCAAACATTATTCTGAATTGTTTAATAAAGTAATATAGAGAAGGAAATATGTATCATCCAGGTGGTCAACAGTTCCCCCCAAGCGGCCACCTTTCCGTGGTGGGGGGATAAGTACCCGAGGGATGTAAATCCGGAGGGGAAACTAACGGACCCGACCCCTTGGTAGCCCAGGTGGCACGGCAGACCGTAACACATCGGAAGTCGGGCTACCTGTTCCACCTGGTACAGCGTCTGACCCGGAGCGGGCGGCTGCACCTTGGAGAACGGAAAACTCTGATTCGTGATCGAACTGGATACCCCCAATACGGAGCAAGGTTCAGATGGTAACTTCCAAAATGAGCGGATACGACTGGAAACAACAGATACAAGTAAGAGGACTTGCCACAGAAAAGATAATGAGCGGACACCAAAACACGGAAACAAGGAGACAAGCTGGCAATGAACATGACTACGAGCGGATACGACTGGAAAAACGGAAACAAGGTCAACGAAATGGAGAGGAACACGGACAAGTCTGGTGGCGATCAGAATAGGTAGTGGGGGCAGGGTAGACTGATCCTAGCTGATTTCTGGCACATCAGCGGTAGCGGAATAACATGTCGTTCAAGGAGAGTGGCGATAACCCTTGTCCGGCCTGACCCGCTACAACGGAGCAGCCCTGTTTAGGGACGGCCTGTCCCCCCCCCCCCACGAAAGGAAAAAGGTCTAGAAAAGCTGGCCCAAAAAAGCCTTCGTCACCTCTAGCCAGTCCGGCTAGCCGCGGTCGGATGGCGGTCCAATCATACGGTGCGAAACAGGAGAAGAAAATAGTCGGACGGATTTTTAAGACGATCATGAGGCAGCGGATTATGAGAGAAAGGAAGCGGCGGCTCAGACTAAACACCCTGCCGCGCACGACCTCAGACTTGAATAGGAAGATGATCTTTCAACTCACCCGGACGATATTATGGATGAACTAGGTATGGGGGATTTCGGGAAAGAGGTGTTTTCACGCCTTTGAAGGACTCCCCGAAAACAGAAGGAAGGAGGGGAAGTGCAAAAAGTAAGGCAGAAAGGGAATTAAAGAAGAAAGCCGAAAAAATAAGTACGAGCAGGACCTGCTGAGGAGGTCGGCAGGTACAAAACAGTTCAAGAGGGCACCTACCAAGGAAAACCCTCCGCTGGAAATACTTATCGTCGAGGACTCCCCCGATAAGGAAACGGGAAAAAAGGGAAGACTTTGTCCCCGATGACGGAGGGAAAAAAGACGCTACGAAGAGCGAGACAGGGAAACCTACCCCAGTAAGGCTCACCCAACTGAAGGGTAGCCAGTTAACGGTGCCAACCGACACTGAAAGAGCAGCCCCCTTACCCGTGCAAACGAGTGGTAGCCTGAAGAAAGGAAGAAATGAGAAAGAATGCAAGGCTAGTGCCAATTCCCGGAGCAAGCTTGATGCTAATCTTATTAGAGGTATTGAACTGGCAGAGACGCTAAAAAAACTCATGGGCAGAGAACCGGAGACAAAATTCACAACTGAAGCCAGAACATGCGTTAAAAACCTAGCTAGAATAATGGATGAACTACTAAGCGCCAGGCTCCGGCTGGAAGTCCGCCCTCAAAGGGGGGAAGTAAACAAAACCATGAATACCAGGCCTGAAACTACGAGGAGAGAGATAGGTATACAAACTGAACACAAAGCGCTGCCACAGCACAGGTCACTGAGGCATATAAAGATATCAAGGACTACAAGGACTTTGAAGAAAGTAAAATAAGGTGGGAACGCTGGGAGCAGGACGCGTACGAGAGAACCAAATACGCTGAAGGAGACTATAGATGTGCTCCGAATGACCATGTTGTAGTCGATGGGACAGAGGACCTGTACAAGAACGATGGAGGGTCAGGAGGAGCAATGGTTGGCTACCTGGCGCTACCAGAGATCCAGGAGTTCGTGGGAACAGTAGCATACACACGCAGCATAACTGACCTACCAGGACCAGGCGGTAAGGGCGGCTATTAAAGACATTCCTACTGTTTTATCGTAAAAAGGAACGAGGAAGGAAAACATGACCGGAAGTCCGTGTTTAACTGCTAAAATAACTAAGGCGGAAACTGGAGGAAAATGGACACACCAGTGTGGCAATGCCAAAGCTGGACTGCGGAAAGAAGAGACTTAACTGGGGCATGGTCAGGAAAATGGTAGAAGTGGTTTTCCGAGACCTAGACGTAGAAATAAAAGTGTATGGTCCGAAGCCAACAGCAAAAATAAAAGACAAATACCGAGAAACGACAGAAGAGCAACGGAAATAACGGATCGGAGGAGATAAGACAACAAATCAGGCTAAACCAGGCGAGTTCACTGTGTTTGAACCGAGTAATACGAAAAGGACCCGTGGTAAACCCAAAGAGCCTATACAGGAGACGATTTTAGACATGCTATTACCCAGGATAAGGAACAGGAGGACAGATGCTATCCTTATTTCCACACGGGGGGGGGGGCAAGTATGCGAAAGTTACCAAGAAATTAAAGGAAATTGTAAACCTACAGCAAATAGGGATAGAGGTCAGTGCACTTAAAAATCCAGAAGAGGCGAAGTAATAGTCGAAATCCCGAAAGGACAACAAAATATAAACGAACTTAGTTCCAGAATCCAAGAGTCTACAGCTTAATGTAGGAAGAAGCTAGGCAGCACAGGACCTTCTGTACACCACAGCTAGAAAGGAGAAGGCCGACATCTTGTGTATCACAGAACCAACAGATAACACAGGCCCTGACATCTTCGCAGACCCAAGGAATGTGGGTCAGGATTGGGGAGAAGATAGTGTACAGCTGCTACTACTCCCCAAACATACCCGACCAAGAATACTTTCAGTTTCTCGACGATCTGGAACAATCAATAAGAGCCAGGAGGAAAAAGAGTACGCTGACAGATAGAGGGGACTTAAACTCCGCCTCGTCATGCTGGGGCAGCAAAATTACCAATAAAAGGGGGGAAAAGACCCTGGAATGGGCGGCGTCCCTATATCTTTCAATCGCAAACGATGGCTCGATTACGTTTGAAAGGGGTGCTAGTACAGCATGCATCACCATGGCATGGGCGAATGAAGAAAACGTGCGGGGCGGGATCTCATGGCGTACCTTGCAGGAAGAGAGTTTGAGCCTGCATAAGTACATCGTTATTGAGATAAACCTGAGTAGCCTGGTGGCTAAAGATAAAGTTACAGGGATGGAGCCTGAAAGGGTACAACAAAGTAGCTCTCCTCGAGGAATACAAGAAAAGGTATCAGTCGCCTCCTCTTAATGCGCGTGAGTTTGTTAACAGTCGCATTCGGAACGGGGGAGTCAACTGCTGACCCGAGTTCGAATGTTTTAATTTAACTTTTGTAATTACCAATATGTTGACGTGATGATTTTTTACTTTGTACCCCTATATAGTAGAAATATGCGGATTCTATTTGAGTTATATGAATTATTACCATTCTGCTACAATACGATATATATATATATATATATATATATTGTGTTGCTTGTGCATTTCTAGTCACATTGGGAACGGGGTGGTCAGCTGTTGACCGCATTTGTTTCATATATCAGTTAATTTAGGATGGTTAATATTTACTTTGATATATATATATATATATATATATATATATATATATATATATATATATATATATATATATACTAATACTAACTGTACCGGAGCACTAGTGGCCATAGCAGCCGAAGTGCTCCTAAAATATAGATTAATAAAAAAAAAATACAATTGAATTTTTTGTAGTTTCAGATTGTTTTAATGAAACAAAACGATGTAATACTACTGTCAAATATCAAATTAGTATGAGTACGAAGAACTGGTTATACACTACAATTACTTTGTGAATACATATATTATAATATTGGAGCATTTGCGACAATTACTGGAAATCGTTTTTGTTTTAGAGTTGGGATATATATACGAGAATTGTCTAAAAAGTTTTGAACCTCAATATATGTAAGTGTAGTCATTCGTTAAAACTATTCTAGTACTACAATTGTACATGTTTTGAAAGATATCTCTGAAAATTTCAGCTGTTTTTGACACTTGGCTATTGTTTGACTGACGATTGTGTCAGTAGATGTTAGCGTTTTTGTAAAAATGAATGTAATATAATATTGTGCCGTGACTGTTTTTGTTTTTTTAGGATTGTCACGGAATTGTATTTATCGATCATGTCAAAAAAAAGTAACACAATATACGCAGTATTATTTAACAACCTGAAGGCAATATTTAAAGAAGAAGAAAATGACTTTCCACCAAGACAACACGTTGACAGTCGTCATGGCAAAAATTTACGAATTGCGGATCGAATTCATTTTTCAGCCACTATATTCACCAGATCTACATAATTTTGTAAAACATTTTAATTATGATTAAAAAGTTACCAAATATTTAGAAGACTAAATATTTATTATTTTAATCAAATGTCAATTATGATGTGTACTATTGAAATATATAATTTAATAATTATATGATATTTACATAAATTTAGTTTTCTTCCACGGTTAGTAGTATTTAAAAATAAAATATCTAATTTTAGGCAATTTTAAATTCAATTCTTACAGTAATTAAACAAGTACAATAAGAAATGTTGACCGATTTAGAAATAGAATTTTATTCTCTACAAACTTGTATCTATTTAAATGATTTTTGTCCACAATAATTTGGGCGACACATCTTTGAAGAAATAATTAATTGAATATACTCGAAAGCTGTAAAGATCAGTTTATTTTTGGTAGTAATAGTTATTTACGTTATAAATCTGCTAAATACATTTTTACGAGAAAACAGTAGCCTGGAATATCAAAATGAGATAGATTTATATTTAGTTTTTTGTTTGTTTTTAAATGATGTATGGAAACTATATTTGTGTGTACCATCACTTGTTCATTATTTTAACAATATTGTTGCTGCTCAAGTTATAAATGATTTTATTTTTTTCTAGAAAAATATTTTTAAATTGACTGATTACCACTTATCACTGTATGCTTCTATTTTAGTTTTATTTAATTTCTGTATATTTCAAATTTGGAAACAACTATTAAAGTAAACCTGTTAAATGCAATTGTATTTTTATTTATAAAATATCAAGAATATTTCACTTAATTTATATAGATAATAACTAAATTAGAATTATAAAATAAATCATAATTTACACTCTTTTAATTATAAATAAAATTGGTAAAATATAATATTAGCTTTGATATAATGTAAATGTAAAAGCAATAAATAATAAAATTTATTGCATTTGTTTTCATATAGTATTTGTAAATTTTTTAATCATATTTACTTTCACGTAGCTATTACAATTAAAAGGATATAAGAATATTGTTTTTATATATTGCATTAAAAAATCTTGAAATTTGTTGTCGATTCATTTGGTTCATTGTAATATTCAGCGCCATCTATTACATGTTTTCTATACTATTTGGCAGCGAGAATGGCAACGCAAAGCAAACTTACACGAACACGATTTATACGCTATGAACATTAAAGTGGGAGGTGTTGTCGACGCTATGGGTTGTCGGGGTTATAGACTTGTCGACACTATGGGTTGTCGACACTGTGGTTTTAGACGCTATGATACGTACTCAAACATTTCTACGCCTTACGCCATGGACGCCAGCCCGTGAGGAGAAATTTCACAAATTACACGGTCTTTAACAATATTGACCGAACATCACCAATTGATAAAATTCCCATATTCGCCTTTTGGATATGTAGCTTCATTTTTTTTTACACAGTCAAATGTAATGTAGCTACACTGTGACCCAGTATCAAACAATGCCCGTACAGTATGAGGCTGAGTGGTTTGTCCTTGTGCGTCAACTAACGCTGTTGGTAACATTGTCATTGAATGAGATCTCAACTTATTATCTGATTTTGAATTTGCCAATGTTACTGAAGTGCCCTGCTTTACAGGTGCAGTGGTTTGATCCGAACCCGCAGAGATGCAACCTGTGACGTTTCTACAGTGTTCACATTTGAAGGTAAATGTAATAACGTATTATGAAGTTTTCCACAACTTCTACATGTGTGTACCTAACTGTACAATTATTTACACCATGTCCCTTTTGTAGACATGAAAAACAATATCTTTGTTCTTTCACAAATTGAAGACGTTCTGCAGGTTTCTTCTTCTTAAAGTCATCACACCGATATACTTTGTGCGATGCTTTGCACAGCGGAAATAACTCTGCTGAGGCTACCAATGCCACAGCTTTACTATGTTTATTATTATTAGCACTCGTTTTATCCCAAGGTTTTTTAACTAAACCTGATTTCACAATTGGTTTTGAATCTGCGCCACCATTAGCCGATTCCGAAATGGATACACGATTTTTCAGAAAAGACAAGAATTCCGATAAAGTTGCTTCTTTACCGCTGTTCACTAGTGCCTCCCAACATAGGCGAGAACTAGAATCGAGTTTATCCGCTAATATATATTCTAAAACCGCTGTGCCCGCAGTGTCATTATCAAATACAACATCCAAAGATTTTAGAGCCGCAATATTCTCACGAGTAAGATTGAGAATATTCTTGAGACCTGACATCGATGAAGATGACAATTTTTCTACCTCCACAATGTTTTTGAGATGAATATATTTCAACATACGTGGTTTATAATAATCTTCTTTGATAAGATTCCACGCTTCATCAAAATTATCGGAAGTCACAGGTAAATGTTTAATAAGATCCAGTAGCTCGCCCTTTAAACTCAGTTTCAAATACTGAAATTTTTTAATTGAACTAACTTTTTCCCTATTTACGATCATTTGATTAAATAAATCGTAAAAATTCATGAAAGCCGATTTGTTATAATCAAATATCGGTAAATCCAAACGCGGCAATGTTGTACGCAATGCAGCAGAATTAGCAGAAACTACAGATTCATTTCTGCTAATAAGTGAAGTCTCACTATCACACTTCCGTATTTCACCAACCGGAAATAAATCGTCATGTATCGCTTCCATATCCAGCATTAAATCAAATACTTCCTCATAAGTCTTTGTTTGTTGCTCAATTTCCGCTAATATTTCAGCAGTAGGATTCTGAATTTGTCCTAAACTATATAAGCATCATATTTTTCTAAAAACGCTATCTCCCAATCTGCTAATTTAGAAACCCCAGCTTTGAATCTGCGTTGATCATTTTCGTCTTTCCCCGTAGCATACGCGGAAAGCATTCTAATTTTATTGATAATAGTATCCAATTGATATTTCAACATCCCTTCTATTTTTATAAATGGTATACAACAACAAACAACAAATCCAAATAAAATTCAATTCAAACAGCCTTTCTTAATATCAAAAGTTTTCTATCCCGATTAGAAGTCACCAAATGTAGCTATATCCGGCTCGAAGGACCAAATGTTACTTCAATAGCTCAGGTTTTAAAAAATCAAACCAAAAATTAAATGGAAAATAGATTATTCCCAACAACAACAAAATACACAAGAGAGTGAGTAAATGGACTGTATAAATTCTAAATGTAATTCAAAACTAAAATCTAAAAATTCAGATAATAACAATCAAAACCAAATAATAAACAAAACGAGAAAGAAAAACAAAACCCAAATAAGACAAAGGAAAACGACCACCACTGCTAGTGAATTTCAAAGTCAACAATAAACCAATAAACAAAAATTATACACACGACCAACCAAATATCAACCAATTACGATAAATCTCAACCAAACAAACAATACGATGTAGATCTGAAAGAAATCACATATAAAATAATAGACTAACAACCCAGTTTAAGTAACGCTTAAAATAAAATACAGTTTAATTCACAAAATATTACTATAACCAAATGTTATAAACAATATGAAACCGAAGTAACAAACAACAAATGTTACTTGGTTTAAACACGGAGCAATACACGAACGATGCTATCTAACAGGCGAACGCAACTAGAATATCGCCCCCTCACTACTGTTCAGCGCTTACTCGACTTGTATCCAGGAGAAGGGGTACTTTGGAATGCTGTGACGTCGGCGTTGCCATAGTAACAGGGCTTAACGGCGCACACGTCAGCAACGCGTGTACAAACAAGTTAGTCTCGCGGATTCGCGGACTAAAGTTTTGGCAACAATTGGACGCGCTTAACAGAAAGACGTTTCGCCTATCTTTCTATTCTAAATAGACGCCACTGCTTCCTCAGCCGCTCACCGGTTTATCACCAACACCTAGCGCTATCTATTGAGCGCCACCACCTAACTTTAGTTTTAGTTATATTTCATGCTGTTAATTAATTGTAAATTTTACCAACTTCACTTGGTCTTGTAACTCGCTTTCGCTGTGCAACAGTCGCACGTTTTTTCTACTAACCTGTACGCCTCTTACGGCCACGTGTTTTTACACAATTCGCTTTTTACGCTCAAATAATTACGATCAAGTGTTTAGTGCTAATAATAAACATTATTTTAACTAAGTATTTTGTATGAATAATTTGTATTTACTAGTGTATCGTAAGTACGCTTTATTTATTTGTATTATTGCACAACATCAATTCATCTCGTTTTTTGGTTAAGAGTTAATACAATTTTGTAATTTTGGTTTATTTAAAGTTATTCATTCATGTTTGGTATTGTACAGTATTCCGATATCTTTGGTTATTAAAATAGATCCTAGTTTGTGTTTGCAAATTTACCTCTTGATTCCCATACTCGCCTCAGGTTGTTCAGCCCTTCAGGCACCTTCGTTTGCGTTATTTGTGAATTCAACTACTCCTTTGGCTCTCTTTTATTTAACTTGTTGCAATAGCTTATCTTTCCTTCTCTTTGTTGATTAGGCCACGTGACCACAGTTAACTTTGTCACTTCCTGACGCATTATTTGTGGGTCTGCCCCTATTATCCTGTCTCTCCTTCAGCAAAGAGCTACTATCCTTGTGTTAAGTCTTCCAGAGCAGCTCCTGGAAGTGAAGAACGTCCGTACCTTCTCCTTCCAGCATTGTATCACTCTGCCTTACTTTCTGCTCTCATTCCCTCTCTACGCACTTCCCGCGAAACGACCTCTCGGTCGAACATTTGGGCCTTCGAGCCGGATCCGCATTATTGTCTCTCTACGCATTCCCCGCGAAACGACCTCTCGGTCGAATACACAACATTTTTAAGATAGACATCAAACAATTTAATTCAAGTAACATTTTTATTCAACTATCATTTTAATATATAACATTAAAATGTTATATTTAAATTGTTTGTTGAATTTAAATGTTACTTGAATTAAATTGATTTTTGTATTAAAATGTTACTTGAATAAAATTGTTTCATGAATAAAAATTATACTTGCATTAAATTGTTTGTTGAATTAAAATGTTACATGAATAAAAATATTTGTTGAATTAAAATGATACATGAATAAAAATGTTAGTTGAATTAAAATGTTAGTTGAATTAAAATGATTGTTGAATAAAAATGTTTGTTGATAATTTTAATTGGTCGCTGTAGTCGTGTGTCTGTTTTACGAACTATCTTACTTCACTTTGGCAACAGGGCCGGTCGCACACGTTATATAGGTAGCGTTCAGTGGTTTTGTGCTGTCTGCTGCTAGAAATACAAACCTAACGCGGAGATTCGGAAAATTATTTTTTCAGACGACCATTTATGAAAGTTACCATAACGACATCGTAAACAGCTACAGAAAGTACAATATAACATACGACCTGACAATTTTCTATGCATGGTCACGTTCTCTTTATTGACAACAGATAGCGTCACGATACATACAAATTAGAATAAAACAACTTTTTATATTGTTATATTAAATCGAAGTTTTGGCATATTTTGCAACATATTTACACATATAAATATTATTTTTTAAAAGTCAATAATTACTTATTTTCTAATATTTTAATATTACTAGCATTTTGATATTACGAGTACACAGTTGGTATCTTTGTGTCTAGCGTCGAACCTTAAACGTCAAACTTCAGTTACAAGAATTAATTTCATTATTTGTGTTTAATTGCAGGTTTATATATTGTCAACTGGTTGTGTAATGGAAACTTCTGATGATTTCGATAATGATTGTACGCCGTCAACAATTATACAGGCGGAACAAGAATGGACTTTCAATCTCTTGTCTATAAAATCGAAAGAAAGGTATATATTCAAATATAATCTGTTTCGGCTATGGCGCAAAGAAAACGAAATAAAATTATCGTTGTCGGAGCAAGTTTTGTTGGCGTGTTTTAATGAACAAGCTAAAAAAGTTTCTCCCAATTCTGTATGGACAATATAATCAATGCTGAGAAGTACTCTGAACATTTATCAAAATACAGACATATCGCAATACAAAAAGTTAAAGGCTTTCATGAAAAGAACATCGGATAGATACAAGCCAAAAAAAATCCTAAAACTCTTACAATACAAGAGACATAAATTCCTAAATGAAACACCCGATGACAAATATTTGTTATCAAAGGTATCTAAATTAAAAAACGATCATTTTTCAATCAATCATTTTATTTCTTACAGGTTATTTTAATACTTGGAATCTCTGGAACATGTAGAAAGCATGAATTATTACAAATAAACATCGAGAATATTGGAGACTTAGGTTCAGCTGCGGTTATAAATATACCAAACACTAAAACTATAAAACCTAGTACTTTTACAATTACTAGTAAATTTTATGAAATTTACAAAAAATATATGCTGCTATGCGACCATCAATCGGAAACCAACATAGATTTTTTCCTTAATTATCAGTATAAAAAGTGCACAAGACAATCCGTTTGTATCAATAAAATTGCGTACCAAAGCAGCTAGCCATGTACCTTCACTTGAAAGAACATTGTTTCAAGCGCTCATATGCCACTATTTTAGTAGATGCTGGTACAGATATTACTTCACTGAAACGCCATGGAGGTGACAGTCTACTGCTATAGCAGAAAGCTAGATTGAAGAATCATTAACAAATAAAATGAAAATAATATTGAACATGCAGTACATAATGAGTCTTCTACTTCAGTTCATGACTCAGTAATACTTGTAAATACGAATCCGCCAGTTATTAATGTTTCACAGCTAACTTCTAAAAATAAATGTAAATATTTATAATTGTTCAAATAACAATATTACCATTAATTTTGTAAATGAAATAAAAAAATAAATTCCTCGCTTAAAAGTATAAAAACAGTCCTCGCATATTTTTTTTTTAAGATATATTTTGTGGTCGTCTGTAAAATAGTGTACATAACTCGCATGAACTGTACTCCTTTAATTGAATTCACTAAAATAATTCAACACCTAACCTTACTTTTGTAAGCAAACAACTGTGACATTTCTTTCCCATTTCTTCTTGTTCGTACTATTCTAAAGTTCTGCTTTTAAATTCAAAATTATACAAAAAAAAACATTCTTACAATCGTTTGTATTTATTTATTTAGCGAAGTGTGACATATGACATTTCAGCAGAGTTACCACTCTTAAAACTATAAATGGTACTACTATATTATAACACTCGATTGAGTTGTTACGAAGCTTTATTAGGTATCGTAACAGCTATGTTATAGACGCAAAATATAAAAAAGTAGTTTTCTATCTACTTACCACAAGTATGAATGTAACTAAAAGATTAATTGAAATCAAATAATGAAGACCAATTTTATCATTGAAAATCATTTATTATTAAATCAGTTCTGTCTTTCCGTAGTTAATAAATCTTCCACTTATTTCCAATGGTTAATGACACACTTAGTTTTTAGTTTTCAAAGTGTTGAAAGATGATAAATTGAAATAAATTATAATACCTAATTCTTGAACCCTTCTAAACACAGAACGTCTTGATAGCAGTATAGTCTTTTATCCATATCCAAGGATTAATTAAAACATAATACTTATTGTTTAAAGTATTACATTTGATATTTGTTTTATTTAAAACTTGCAGGAAACTTTGTATATTTGGTTTTATGAATCAGAGCTTCAGCAAAATACATATTATTTTCATGTCTGCTGTAATCTGCAAATATAAACAAAATACATTTTAATACAAACCCTACATATGGACATTCAATAGTATGTCAATAGATTATAATTATTGTACCTGCACCTCTAATTTGGTAGAGTAGGATATACGGAACTAGATATATTAAATTTTTTCAGACGCTTTTCTAACAAATGCCACTTACTTTGTTCATCTGTAACACAGTACAGAATTCGTTGTGGTTATATTTTCCTTTGTTAAGTAAAATACATTTATTTATAAATAATTTCATATAATTATGATTAGAACTATTAAAATAACTTAACTGAACGTTCACTATTATAATTTTTGGGACCTGTCGCCAAAGTTAAGTAAGATAGTTCGCAAAACGGCTACGCGACTACAGCGACCAATTAAAATTATCAACAAACATTTTAATTCAACAATCATTTTAATTGAACTACCATTTTAATTCAACTAACATTTTTATTCATGTATCATCTTAATTCAACAAACATTTTTATTCATGTATCATTTTAATTCAACAAACATTTTAATTCAACAAACAATTTAATGCAAGTATCATTTTTATTCATGAAACAATTTTATTCAAGTAACATTTTAATACAACAATCAATTTAATTCAAGTAACATTTTAATTCAACAAACAATTTAAATATATCATTTTAATGTTATATATTAAAATGATAGTTGAATAAAAATGTTACTTGAATTAAATTGTTTGATGTCTATCTTAAAAATGTTGTGTTATTAACTTGATTGTTATAAAAAGTTTACGCTCAACAAACAAGTTAAATCAACAATCGTTTTATTTAGGCAAATAATTTTTAAACAAACATTTTAAATGTAACAATTTAATTCAACAAACATAAAAATGAAAGAAATTAAATTGTTAGTTGAATTCTTACATTTGTTTTTAAATGTTACAATAAAAAGTAAAACGGCCTAAAACAATCATTAAATAAAATATCATTTTAATTCAACATTTTAAAATGTTAGTTCACCACGCCGCCGAAATTCGCACCGCAAAGAAGATCCGAAAGACTGGCCGCGCGAGACAAAATGGCGAACACCAGATTCAACCCACAACAAGGCAACTTTATAAATTGCACGGCAAGGTTCGATGGCACTGGGAATGTAAGTACATTCATCGACACCATCTTAGTTTTCAAAGATTGCGCACACGTCTCTGATGCCAACGCCATCACAGGAATGCCCGCGTTGCTCACCGGACTCGCCGCAGATTGGTGGGCTGGCGTAAAATGCAATATGACGACATTCGACGACGCTATCAATAACCTTCGCCTCGCATTCGGCGCAAAAAAGCCTGCATACCAAGTGTATCGCGAGTTGTTTGCCACCGAACAAGACAAAGACACGAGGACGGACATCTTTGTTTGCAAAGCACGCGCCCTCCTCGCGCAGATCACGCCGACGCCAAACGAATGCACACAGCTCGACATGATTTATGGGCTGTTACATCTGAATATAAGGGAGCGCATCTCCCGCGAAAATGTCGGCACCTTTGATGACCTCCTGAGACTGTCACGACCCGTTGAAAACGCAATCCGAAAAAAGGAGTCGGCGCGCGCAGCGTCAAAACGAGATCCTCCAAAATCATCGTCAACGGAAATTCGTAGAGAAAGACCCAGGTGTACCTTCTGCAATAACTACGGCCACCGTAGGGACGAATGCAGAAAGGCGACTCAAGCGAGAGTCAAAGAAGCACCCACCGTCAGTGAACGGTGTTCGGTAACGCCATTTGTATGCTACGGGTGCGGGGCACCTGGAGTCATACGCAGCAAGTGTGGAAAATGCAACCCCGAAACCAGCAACACCGACGCGTCGCATACTGCCGCCGTCGGATTCTACTGCATCGAGACGGCGACCGCACAGCCCCGCTCGAGGTCGCTGATGTACATCGAAATATGCGGCGTCACCGGATCGGGATACGCTGACACCGCGGCGCAGCACTCTATAGCAGGTAACACGCTATACGAGCTACTGAAGTCAAAAGGGCAGAAGTTCAAGGAGTCGAGCATGAAGACGACGCTGGCAGATGGCATCACGCAAGTGAAAGTCGTTTTGACGACGCGAGTAGACGTGAAGTTGAAACACAAGTCAATTCCAACCACTTTTGTATTGTTCCCAGGCGCTCGTAACAATACACTCCTTGGGATTGATTTCCTGCAAGACGCCGGCATCGTGATCAACGCAGCAGACAAGTCGTGGCGCTTCAACGACGAGCCTAAATCATACGTATTGCAGTTCGAGGCTAAGAACGATCTACAGTCCACGGAAGCGGCGTATGTCGAGAGCCTCCGCGACGACGAGGCGAGGGGCCTGGACGAGGAACAGCGCAATAGACTAGAATCGTTGATCGAGAAGCACGCGGACGCATTCCAGCCCACAGGCGAACCAACACCATACGCAGAGCACCGTATTGTGACAGGAGAACACGTTCCAGTTTCCGTGCCGCCGTACCGACTGTCAGCACCAAAGAAGGAAGCGCTACGCCGAGAACTCGACAAGCTGCTGTCACAAAACATCATCGAAGAGTGTGAGTCGCCATGGGCGGCCCCTGTCGTTCTCGTACCTAAGGAAGACAATTCGATTCGCGTATGTATAGACTACCGCCAGTTAAACGCGATTACAGTGCCAGACAGTTACCCGTTACCGCGAGTGGACGCTTGCTGCACGAAGCAAAACGTTCACTATACATGACTACGATTGACTTCCACGCTGGGTATTACCAAATCGCGATGAACCCAGCCGACCGAGACAAGACCGCGTTCACCACGCCATTCGGCACGTTTCGCTTCTCCGAATGCCAATGGGTCTACGTAACGCCGGCGCGACGTTCCAGCTTCTTATAGATAGATTCCGGCGCGGACTAAGTGACATTAATCTGTTCGCGTATCTGGACGATTTAATTGTGTTGTCCGCGGACTTTGAAAAACATTTAATTGATTTAGATACCGTATTCACGCGCCTTTCACAATATAAATTACGCGCGAATAGACAAAAATGTACATTTGTGCGCGCTGAAGTGAAGTTTCTCGGGCACGTCATTACGCAGACAGGAATTATGACCGACCCCGACAAAGTGTCTGCGATCGCCAACATGCCGCCGCCTCGTAATATAAAACACCTGCGAACCTTTTTACAGACTTGTTCATGGTACCGGCGATTCGTGCCGGAGTTCTCCCGCGTCGCCAAACCACTGTCGAGGCTCACCAAGAAGAATGCCGCCTGGAAATGGGGACGAGAGGAATCCGACGCCTTCGATGCGCTGAAAGGCGCGCTGACCACCGCGCGACAGGCATTCAACATCTCCATCGAGTACGTCCCTGGTAAGGCTAACGTTCTTGCAGACACGCTTTCGCGACCGATCTACGAGAAAGATGGAGAGGCCGAGTGCGGCGTTTGCGCGTTTGAAGTAGAGTTCCCGAAGAAAAGTGCCCAAGACCTCCGTGAAGGTCAGCTCCAGGACCCCGAGGTGAAGAAAATTATCGACGCCTTCGAAGAGGAGAGCCACCCAGACCGAGTCAATTGGTCCGATCGTGGGTACATCATGATGGACGGTGTACTTTACCGATACGCTCCTTACAGCGAAACCAAGGAGCCGCAACTGGTTGTCCCGAATGGCGACCGATTGCGCATCCTGAAGGAGTATCACGATGAGCCAACTGCTGGACACTACGGCGCCGAGAAGACGCAACAGCGGATTGCGCAGCGTTATTACTGGCCAGGTATGCGTCGTAGCGTCACTGAACACACGAAGACGTGCGTTGCGTGCCAGAAATATAAACCGACGAATCTGAAACCGGCGGGCTTGCTGCGCATCCCCGTGCCAGCGCAGCGCTTCGAGGTTCTAGCCGTAAACCTCTTCGGCCCCATACCCGCTGATTCATCAGGAAACCGATGGATCCTCATCGCGGAAGACGTTGCCACCAGGTGGGTGGAGCTGTTCCCGATGGTGCAGGCAACTGATCAAGCTTGCGCCCGCCTACTGATAGACGAAGTCATGCTGCGGTACGGACTACCGCGGAAGATCGTCTCTGACAACGGTGTGCAGTTCGTGGGCGCTGTCATGCAGCACGTAGCACACTGTTTGTCTATCAACCAGTCACTAACGCCACTCTACCACCCCGAGGCCAATCCGGTGGAGAGGCGCAACCGAGACCTAAAGACACAGCTGGCCATCCTCGTCGAGGGCGATCACACCAGCTGGGCTGACAAACTACCATCCGTGCGCTTTGCCATGAACTCTGCGGCGTGTCAAGCCACTGGGTTCACGCCAGCATTCCTGACGTTCGGTAGAGAGCTCCGTACGCTCGATGACGTACAACACGACGTCCGAGCGATCGCCGCCGAGAACTTCGTGCCCCAGGTGACTCCTTATCTGCGGCAGATGGTTGCCAAGATTGAGCAGGTTCGAGACGCCAATGAAGGGACAGCAGGATCGGTCCAAGAAGTACGCGGATCGTCGGAGACGAGTTCCAACCGAGTTTGCCGCTGGGAACCTGGTGCTAGTCCAATCGCACGTCCTCAGTAACGCAGGCAAGGGAGTATCCGCCAAGTTCGCTACCCGGAGGGACGGGCCGTACGCCGTCCTGAGAGCGAAATCCGCGACAACGTATGAGGTCGCCAACCCCGATCAGCCCGACATCCCCGTCGGTTGTTTTTATGTTTCAGCTCTGACGCCTTTTTGCGGACGCGAAGCGGGCGTTCCAGCCCATGTGCAGCCCATCCGAAAGCGGGGACGACCCCGTAAGCAAGCAGCTCGCCACGACAGTCCTGGACCAGCTCCGAGGGCATGAGCAGGTCCATAGGGGGAGCCTGTGACGAGCCGACGCTGCCTGCCCCTGAGCCCTTATGCTCTGGGCGAGCCGCCAGTGTCTCAAGCCGCCTGTTCATGGTTCTGCCGCGGATATAGCGCTGGGGTGGTTTTAAAGACAGGGCGGAAGCCAAGATAGCGTGGGTTGGCGTGGGTAGTGAAGTTAAGTCTTTCCCGCGGGCAGTTCGCAGCCATTTTTCTTTATGCACGCCGATGCTTTATGTTTACATGTGATTAACGTTTGATACGTGTTTTCGTGCTTTATATTTGTCTTATGTTTTGTATCTTGTGCTTTAAATGTGTTTTGTGTATTGTGAATTTTGTGTTTTGTGAATAAATAACTTAGCAAAACCTACGATATCCCTGCGACTTGAGAGGCCCCAGTGCTTATCCCGTTACAACATTAAAATGTTATATTTAAATTGTTTGTTAAAATAAAATGTTACTTGAATTAAATTGATTGTTGTATTAAAATGTTACTTGAATAAAATTATTTCATGAATAAAAATTATACTTGCATTAAATTGTTTGTTGAATTAAAATGTTACATGAATAACAATATTTGTTGAATTAAAATGATACATGAATAAAAATGTTAGTTGAATTAAAATGATTGTTGAATAAAAATGTTTGTTGATAATTTTAATTGGTCTCTGTAGTCGCGTGGCGGTTATCCGTACTATCAACTTATCTTATACACTTTGGCAACGCCGACGACATATTGAGGTAACGTGCCAAAATTTGAGCAGACTGTAGAGTAATTCTGGCTCCACCTGTACTGTTTCGCAGTATGTATAGAAAAATGTGTACTTACGAAGGCGCGCGTTACATAATTTAAGGATCCGTTATAAAAAGTGACAGCAGTTCATTTGAATGAAATGAAAAAGAATCTGCATTGTTTACCAAAAGATAAAATCAGAAAAGAATTATGGTTAAATGAGTTAAATTAAAAATCATATTTGAAAAAAAATTGATCAAACCATTTTGAGAAGCATGATTGTTTTGAAGAAAGTCGTACAACTGGTCATCTTTCTATTGATGTAATTTCCAAACGTTTTAACTCATAATTGTTGACCATTTACTCGACCACCGGCCAAAATTAATCAACTGTCACCGAAGAATAATTCAAAATTATAGCGTTCCCAGCATCGATAAAGTACCATATAAATAGAAATAAATATAAGGTATTTTTGAAAAGTTGTAGATGAATTGTAAATGTCCTGCATTTTTTGTGTATAGGTAAGTAGGAATATTATAATTACTTTACATTGTTTAAAAAATTATTGCTCTTGTGAGATGTAACCTAACTATCAAATTATATTTGGATGTATTCCTTGGTGGAAAGAATAGTAAGGGAAAAGCATATGGTTGTTGGGATGGCAAAATATAAATATATATATATATATATATATATATATATATATATATATATATATATATATATATATATATATATATATATATATATATATATATATATGTAACAAGTCTAAGTCAGCACAATTAAGACATACATATTAAGTAACTTCAATAACTGGGTCATGGTGTGACATGTGTAATATATAAACAGTATAGCAAAATAAGTATTAATTAAAAATAAGTTAGGGTACGTAGGGCGAGTCATGGGTGAAGTCTCTAAAGTTCTCCATGACTCCGTTGACACATATTTTACAGGAAAAAGCAGAGCAGATAGATTGCAGTCACCTTGCGCCGGCTCTGTATTACGTAGAAAACACATGGCTAGATTACAGTCCAGAATTAACACAGAGCATTGAACCGGAAGTCTTGGAGGTGTAGCAGGAGCCGCAGTTTAAATTCAAGCCCTTGTACGATATCGGCAATGCTGGCATATACTCCAAGGCGGAGATAAAATCAGCGCAGGACGCGTTAATTTTTGGACTGGAACGACAAGCCATTGCCAACATCATAACAAGGAGGGTGGTCGGGAGAGACACAGCAGACCAAGGCTTGTCTACTCTCGACTTGTTTACGAAAGGAGAGTTACAGAGCCTGGCCATGTCTACTGTCAAGCAAATGTGGGGTTGGTTCTCCAGTCTGGGTATGTCAAGATACACAAAGTTGGGCAACACTTAATATACTATATAACAAAAAACTAAAATAGAAAAGACGTTAAGTAAAATCCCAACTTTGAAATGAATTTTATAACTGAAGACATGGATTACTCCAAATTTGTGGAGCAAATAACACCAAAAATCCAGGTAAATTTTCAGTCAAAACTGAGCATTATAAAAGGTCTTTGCTATAAAGGTTTCTCTATCTTAGCTCTATTTAAAAAGATGAAAGAGATTTGGATGAAAGAAAGCATGAGTGAAGATCAAATAGCAACTGATTTAGTTCTTTTATTATCCCTATATCATGTTAGAGGACCAAATACAAAAAATTTGTCATCAAAAAATACTAAGGATGCAAATTCACTTAAAGAGATTCAAAATTTAATACAAAAATATGACATTAAGGCAAATAAACCAGATTCTGAGGATATCACTTTAATCAGATTATCTATAACATTTTGTGCAATCTCATATTCAGTGTTTTCAGCATTGGATAAATCACTTCTAAATTATCCTGTAACAGAGAGAGAGATAGGTCTAGAAAAATCTCAAGATTTCTTCCCTAATTTTGTTCCGTCTCTCATATCTAGTACTGACCTAAAGAAAGATATACAATCGTGTGAAGTGTAGTGGTCGATAGAGACACTAAGTTTTAGATTTAAGGAAATTGTGCCCCTATACGGAAGCAAATTTCAAAGAAGGGAGGAATGTAACAAGTCTAAGTCAGCACAATTAAGACATACATATTAAGTAACTTCAATAACTGGGTCATGGTGTGACATGTGTAATATATAAACAGTATAGCAAAGTGTAATACTTATTTTGCTGACTTAGCATTGTTCCAATATTATATAAGGAATGAATATGATACTCGGGGGGATAGTTAGTGCCAAAGGGCTGACCGGTTGGGCCAGCAGAGTAGAGTGTAAACCCGTTAGAGTCAACACATCAAGGCTGTATCGAGTAGTGCTGTGTAAATGTATGTATACTATTTATTAAATATATTTATACTTTTATACTTAAATACTTGCGTCCTTCAATCTGACAAGAACCCGTATATTATTTGCTAACTCTCGTCATAACGAGGAGGGTTACATATATATATATATATATATATATATATATATATATATATATATATATATATATAAGGTCCTGAAAAAAATTAATAACGAACACGCGGCACAAACATTTTCATTGGTTTTATTTAAAATAGCATTTACATTTTGCAGTGGGATATCTTTTTATAACAATACTAGTATTAACAAGCCATTCTAAAATTTAAATATTTTATAATAGAGAATCAGAGATGGCAGTTCGACAAATTATTGCGGCAGCTGCGAGTGCCCTGCAGGAAGATGTTGGTGACGACTTTACACAAGTTGTCTCGCAGACAAGACGATCATTCCGCCGTAATATAAATACACCAAAGAGAGGTCGAAAATCTTGTTCTACTTTTAAAAGGAAAACTATATTACTCAGAAGAGCGAACTGCGACTATTGTCGAATTGAGACAGAATGTGCTTACATCATGTGGTTTAAGTAAGAATCCTTCTGCTCTTTACATACTGAAACGAACCTGAAGTGTGATTAATTATTCTCTTGTGAAGATTTTCAAACTTTGATAATATCTACAAATTTTTCAATAGAGAATACATTATTTTGTAGTTGCATTAATCGACCATTTTCTTATTTCTGCGTCATATTTACTTTTTTGTAATTTTTTTTTCAATTTTAGGTTACAGTGATATGGAATGCAATTTTGAAATACACTGGAACAGAACACAACTGGACAAATATATTTGTGAATTGTACCCAACAGCTCCTCTAGAACTAGTTGGGTTCAAGTTGGCAAAAATGGATCGTACAAAAAAAATTATAATCATAGATGTCCATACTGTGGAAGAATTGAGGGATACCGCTGGTCAAGGTCAAATTGTAATAATACCAAACCGTGACCTCCCTGTTCATTTGGAATATGGCAAAAGAAGAAATGAAGCAAAGACTTCTAGATCCTCAAGCAGAAGGAATGAAACTGTAGTTTTAAACCAACAAGGAGATAATTTATCTTTCAACTCTATAACACCTTTACACTCTACTGATGAAATTATATTCCCTCAAGATATTGGTTTAGCTGATTATAATAAAAATATCTCTATTCAAAATTTTGCTATACCATCATTATCAAGTGATGCGGAAATTATAAATATTGACATAACTAGATCAAACTGTACTAATAATTTGTTCAGTTTATATCTGGATGAGACTGTTGTCTGTAAAAATCTTTCGGTTACTTTTATTGGTGAGATGGGAGTAGATGGAAAAGGATTGAAGAAGGAGATGTTTAATATATTTTTTGGGACCATAGAAAATACTTTTTTTAAAGGTGAAGACTGCATTATCCCATTTCTGGTGGTATTCTGTGAATTTTTATTATAGGTCTGTATCTTACAGATCTATAATTTATAGATCTACTATAAATAAAAAAGTTATAGACTGACACTTTTTGATATTCTGTGCATGTATCTACAATAATCGTGTTTCTAGAATTCTATATATTTCTCTTTATAGATTTATAGTCACAGTGATACCAACCGTGGGTATTATGTTGTATTTATATTTATTAAATTTTGCAATAAGGCTATAAATTTTAAGTATATGAATTAATTTTATGAAATTGGTGGAAAACTAAATAAAAGAAATATAGTAGAAAGGTAAACATGTTGAAATAGATATATTTTAATCATGAAGCCGATACTTTTCTGTTGGCAACAGTGTTTAATGTTGAAATGTCAAAATATCTGTTTAGTGAGGTTGTGTACGTTGTGAACTTTTTCTTTGAAAGTATTATCATAATTGTTACTATGAGGTAAGTAAAAACTATTTCATTTCTATGAGTTGACCCGTTAACAATAAAAGAAAACGATCTAGGAATACATCATCAGAACAATATCAATTGTACTTGCAATATTTAGAAAATGATTTAATTTTTCGAACAGGAACAATAAAACCCACAGTGGGTAATAATTATGTAAAGCACAAATGGGAAGATTTGTCTGAAAAATTAAATTCCATTGGGTCCGGTGTAATACTTTCTGTAGAAGAATGGCAAAAGGTAAACACTGTGTTGTTATAATATAAATATATAATTTGTTTTCCAATTGTAGAGATTTTCTGATGGGAAATAAGCAGTGAGAAGTAAATATAGAAAAATCAACAGTTCTCGAATAAAAACAGGTTCTGGTCCTCTAATAAAACTAGAAATGACTGAACTTGAGAACAGAGCTCTAGATGCTTGGGGAAGAGTTCTAGTTACTGGATCTCCTTTAGTTACTCAGTACGACGGCATTCCTGTGCATGTAATTGCTGGTAGTCAACAAATAGAGCTTGAAAATTAATAAATGAAGAAAATATCGTATTAAAGGTAGTGTTGAATTATTAACGTAATCTATTCGTATAAAGAGTTTATGGGCATTGTAGATAATTTAATTCAAGCTGCAAGTATGATAAGTGAAAATGAAATAAATTCACAATTGTCGCTGCCGGATCAGGATCAGCAATTACCGGAACAACAACAACAAACAACACCAAATGAAAAAGTGAGTAGTCCTAAAAATAGAAAATTTCATGGACCACAAATCAAATTGAGTATAAAAGAAGTAAATCAACTCCTCTCAGTGATATTGCACAAGAATTATTAAATAAGAATAAGGAAAATGTGAAAAATTCGGCCCAATTTAATAATATACTTCAGGAATTTTCTTTGAACTATATATGTATTGAGAAAGAAAAATTTAAACTTAAGAGACAAAAGCTGAAATTTAAAATAGCTAAGTACAAGTTCGGAAATAAAGATTTTTATTATAATGAGGAGGAATAATTTATCTAATATATTTTTTTACAATTTAATCATAGTATATATAATAAATAATTTTTGTTCATTCAACTGCTACGATTTTTAAGCTTACAAATATAAAATATGTATTATTTTTTTTTTATTAAATATATTGTATTACATGAAATTTTGTCTTATATAATTATTTCTAACATCCCTTGCTTCAAGAAATAGATTATTTTCAATATTGATGCCGTTAACTAAAACATGAATAATATTAAAAATAAGTATATTTATATATTGTTCATAAATTTCATTCCTATATTATCTTCTAAATTACCTCTATATTCAATATCGTTTTCCAACAATGGTATATTTGCTGCTATTGCCATGTAATTTTTTTAGAAAAGGAACACAAATAATATAAATTATTTTCTATAACTCACTTATAGCCAATTCAAACCTGCCTGTAAAATTTATAGAAATCTGTAAGTTGTAACAGATATCTTAAATTTATAGACACACGCAGAATCCCAATTTTTACTATAACTTCTACAGATACTATAGAATCATTTACAGATGTTATAGATTGGCGCAGAATACCACCATTATTCCTTTAAATCGTATAAGGAAATATAAAGAAAAATTTATATTAATAGGAAGAGCCATTGAACACATGCTTCTGCTTACGGGAAATGAGCAATCGAAATTATCAAGAGTGACTTTATCTTGCATTGGACATTATGATAAAATTATTGATACAAACATTATTTTAGAAGATTTTTATTTATTTGTCAATGCCTGTGAAAAATCCATATTAAAAAAAGCTGTTAACAATTTCTCCGATCTCAATTGCAAAGAAAAGAAATATTAACTAACATATTTCATAGTAATCTTCTTTTTTTTTAGTTACCTGCGGAGGCTGAAATCGAAGAACAAATCCTTCTATTGCAACAGACGTCTTATTTGATAAATCGAAACAGTTTGTGGACCTCATAAGACAGGGCATTTTTTTTGAAAAATATGGTTAATTTGGCAAGGATGTGATTTTACAGTTCTACTAGATTTGCAGAAACCAACTCCAGATAAGATTGTAAACTGCTTACAAACAAATAGTGACCTAACAAATGAACAAACAACCATTTTACAATTTTTTGGAAATGCATATTAGATGCATGGATAATGACACGCTTCTTCAGTTTTTATTTTTTTTAACAGGCTCATTTCAGATGCCTGACTGTATAAAAGTTTACTTCAGCAACTCTGTTGACTTTCCAGAAGACCAATTGTAAGCACATGTTCTAATTCACTCGAGCTTTCTACAAACTATTCCACTTATGAAGACCATAAAAAGGAAATTAATTATTGTCTATTCGCTAAAGAAGCATATATATATATATATATATATATATATATATATATATAAGTTATGTAAGGACACACCCCGTATTTTATAAGATTTCATAAGAACAATAAAGAGTTGCATCACTCATAAAATGACTAATCGACATAATATAATCTAAACTCTTGTGACACAATTTAAAACTGAGGAAATGAATTCCATCGAATTAGAGAACATTTATAAAAATGTCTCAAATAATTATATTCATTATATAATAATTTATATTGTATTAGTAGTTATAGTAATTAAAATTATTATGTATTGTATTAAGAAATGTAATTGTAAAGATTATATTATGAAGAAATCAAAAGACAAAATTAATAATGGGATTGAAGATATTGAATTAAATCAAATTTAAATGATAAAAACTTAATTCTTAAATAATAAAGTTTTCTCTAAGGGTGGAGGAGTTATGTAAGGACACACCCCGTATTTTATAAGATTTCATAAGAACAATAAAGAGTTGCATCACTCATAAAATGACTAATCGACATAATATAATGTAAACTCTTGGAAAAGAGATAAGTAGTATAAAATAGAATAGATTATAAGTTTGTATCACTTCAGTTCTATACTCTGTATGAGCAACATCTAGCTCTTGTGTTTGCGAAATAAACTTTTTTTAAATAATTTTGTATTACTCAAAATTATAACTGGCGCAGTCGGTAGGATTACCAAATAAGTTTACGTAATTCGGAAATTCAAAACGAATTCAATCCGTTAAAAATCCGTAATCGTCACCTTCAAGTGTTCAAAACATCGGTAACAAACATCATCAGCTACATAAGCAAAGTGAGAGATCAAGTCGTCGCCAGCGAGTTCTTCGACAACAGGCGTACGTCCAGTCAAAACCGCTACACTCAAGATTTCGATTATCTTCAACTACTGGAGTCACGAGTCGCAAATTCCACGAACGAACATCGAGCCAACCCTTCTTCAAGCAACGTTGAGAGCACATCAAGTAGAAGATCTTATTTCAACTAGTAATGTTAAAAACAGTGTTACTATCACTGTAAGTAAAATTTTAATTTTTATATTTATATAATATTGTACCAAAAACAATCCAACTGGATTTACTTATTTCAAAGTTAGAAAATCTAACACTTAATACAGTCACAATGTCTATACCAGCAGCACCCCAAGCAAATATTTTTGCAAATTTAAATAACGATATTTTGAAAATTAAAAGAACACTTATTACAAAATTTCTCTGATACACGATTCGAACACACAATTATGTACGAAGCTACACACTTTAAACAATCAAAGGAAAGCAGTTGAGTATTACAATAAATTTAATGAATTATTTTTAATTTATAAATCAAAAATCGAATGCAAATTCACAGCAGAACTAAGTACAGGTATAGTAGGTAACTCGTTACTATATTTTGTGCAATGCTTCATTAACAATTGCAAAGAACCTTTTAGAAGTCAGTTATCTGCACTAAATTAACAGAAATTTTAAATCTTGTAACAAATGAGTTGCAGTATATCCATGTCCAACAAAAAATTAATCAAGTTAAAAATCTAAATCAGAAACCAGTTTATAAAAATCAAATTCACTTTAACCCATCAAAATACCAATCTCCAATGCACCGATTTCCTTTACACCAACAACAATCACAACAATCATACCAACCAAAGCCTTTTGCACCATCTACAAATATCAGAAATGCGACAAATAGAAATCCTACTCCTATGAGTATACAATCACGACAGGTACCACGCCAAAATTTTAATCAATCACGACAAAATTTCAATCAACCACGCCAAAATTATATTGCTGAAGAATTATTCCATCAAAATTTAGAAAATGAAAATGAATCCCAAAATTAAGATGAATTTCTTGAAACCGAACAAAATTTCGAGATCGAAAACGACAACGAATATATTAAAACTACCGAAAATGAAAATTTTCACGTACACAAATCACCCACATTGAGTCTTTAACAAACAATTTTAGCAAATTACCGTTCATTAAGTGTCCCAATTTAAAATTTTTTAGATACTGGTTCTACACAGAACTATGTACACCCAAAATTATTAAAATCAAATACAACAAAATTCCCTGAAAAAATTATTATACACACCTGTAATGGAAAATCTACTGGTTCAGAGTTTACCTTCTTCAAATATAAGAATTATAGTTTAAAATCTTATATATTTAATTTTCATAAAGACTTTGATATCTTAATAGGCGTACCAGGAATACAATTATTAAAAGGAAAATTTAACTTTGAGAAAGAAGAAGTAATATTCTTAAATAAATACAAGTTTAAATTTCAGTACTTAAATCAAAGAAATGAAACAAATTTTAATATGGAAATTAATAACCAACAAATTAGAGATGAACATTTAAATGATAACGAAAAAGAACAACTAACAAAACTTATACGTAAAAATAAAGATCTTATTCTAAAAGAAGACCAAAAATTAACTTTTACTAATAAAATTAAACATCATATAAAAATCGCTGACAATATCCCTGTCTATTCTAAACAGTACAAATACCCTGAAACATACAAAGTAGAAGTACAAAATCAAGTAGAAAATATGTTAAAAGACGATATAATACAACACTCATATTCCCTATGGTCGTCACCTATATGGGTTGTTCCTAAAAAGCAAGACGCCGCAGGCTAACAAAAATTCAGAATGGTAGTTGACTATCGTAAACTGAACGAGAAAACAATCGATGACAAATTTCCTATACCTGATATAACTGAAATCCTTGAAAAACTTGGCAAATCAAACTACTTTACTACTATCGACTTAACATCAGGCTTTCACCAAATTGAGGTACATTCTGCCGATGTTCCAAAAACTGCTTTTTCGACAAATTCCGGGCATTACGAATTTAAGCGTATGCCTTTCGGCTTAAAAAACGCGCCATCAACCTTTCAAAGATTGATGAACTTTGTATTAAAAGATTTAGTTAACAAAATTTGTTTTGTATATCTCGACGATATAGTAATACTAGGGACCTCTCTTCAAGAGCATCTAGAAAATATTGAAAATAAAAAAAATAAATAAATATATCATCACGCCTTTTACCCATCACTGGGTGTGGCACTCTGTCTAAGCAGATCTTGGTAAGTGATATATTTTTTCGCGTGAAGTGCGGTTACCAGCCGTCAAATCACGGCCTCCAAAGATATTAGTGGAGGAGGAGCCACAGGGGTAGATTTTTTAAATTGGTGAAAATTGTTTGTCGGTTGTGGGGATCGAACCAGGGTTCTCAAGATCCACAGGCCGACTCGATACCACTGAGCCACCTACCCCATAATATTGAAAATGGTTTTTTTTAAATAACGGGAAGCAAATTTTAAAATACAATTGGACAAATGCGAATTTCTCCGAAAAGAAGTCGCTTATCTCGGACATATTATAACAACCGAAGGTGTAAAACCAAACCCCAATAAGATTCAGGCTATAAAAAATTATACAATCCCAAAAACGAGAAAAGAAATTAAATCATTTCTAGGACTTCTTGGCTATTATCGACGATTTATCGAAAATTATTCAAAAATTACAAAACCGTTTACAAACTGTTTAAAGAAAAATAATGAAATAGATATCAAGAATAAAGAATATAGAGAATGTTTCGAAAAATGTAAGACACTTTTATCTAATGATCCCATTCTCCAATACCCAGACTTTACAAAATACTTTATACTTACGACAGACGCAAGTAACTATGCCATAGGTGCAGTGTTGTCACAACGAGACAGAAATAATAAAGACCGTCCTATTGCCTTTATATCACGCACGTTAAATAATCATGAAATCAACTACAACACAATAGAAAAAGAACTTTTCAGTATTGTATGGGCCACGAAACAATTTCGTCCGTATCTGCTAGGACGTAAATTTAAAATAATTACAGACCATCGTCCACTCGTCTGGCTAAACTCTCTTAAAGAGCCAAACCAAAAACTAATACGTTGGCGATTAAAGTTAGAGGAGTTCAACTATACTATTGAATATAAAAAAAGGATCTCAAAATTATGTAGCCGACGCACTTTCTAGAATTAAAACTAAATTTGAAATTAAATATCATGATACCGATATATTTTAATCAAATAACCCTTTAGTTCATTGTGTTTCAAAAGATTTAGAATTATCACAAGGATTTGCTAGACAAGTAAAAGAAAAATATCCTATTGAAAAATTATTTAATTTAGATAATAAAATTTTTATTCAAAAACAACCAAGATTAATATTACATTTAATTACTAAAGATCTGTATAAAAAACCAATAATTCAAAAAATAACAAAATGTTTATAAAAACTTTTAGAATTCTGTATACAAAACGATATTGATCAAATCGATTTACCTTGCATATGTTCAGGATTAGATAAAAAATCATGGACAAAAATAGAAAACTTAATAACTGAAATTTTCAGAAATACGTCAATAATTTTTAATGTTTTTAATAAATCAAAAAAATTTAAACTCCGACACTGACTCAATCATTGTTGAAACCGGCTCAGATAGCGAAACTACAGACACCGCACATTCAGACGACTAGAAACCGATAAACGGATTATCTTACTTAGATTCTCCTATCAACACCTGTAAAAATCAAATCGTAGTCAAAGAGACAAATGGAAAGAATGAAATTAAAATAAATAAATTATTTGATAACAAAATTCAACGGCTTTATTTTTATTTAAATAAAATAAATTGTAATCAGATAATAACGAATTTTATAAAAAAATATTTACAGTCAGGTATTACATATTATTGCCTAATCCCTGACATTTTTAAATTAAATTTTAACGGCATATTACAAACGTACTTTGACGCAGGAAGTTACAAACTCGTATCCTGTAAGAACATGACTAATGACATAGAAAATAAAGAAGATCAACAAATTATCATAAAGACCTATCATGAAAGTAAAACCAATCAGAGGCATAACTGAAACTCATAATAAATTAAAATCAATATATTACTGGCCTAATATGATAAAAGATATACAAGAATACGTTAATAAATGCAGCGTATGTTTAGCTACCAAATATGAAAGAAACCCCATACAGATCTCACATATTCTAACACCAACAGCTGAAAAGCCTTTTGAGAAAATACACATTGATCTATTGTCCCTTGAACAAGTAAAATTTTTAACTATAATAGATTATTTTTCGAAATTCGCAGTAAGTTATATTATTAAAAATAAGAACGCTATTACCATATTAAATAAATTAATAAAATACTTTATTCATTTTATAATTCCGAAAGAAATCGTTTCTGATAACGGTTTAGAATTTAATAACAAAACTATTTAAAATTATTTAGCTTTGAGAAAAATTAATATCCATTACATTTCAATCGATAACCCCAAAAGCAATGGAATAGTCGACCGTTTCCATTTCTCATTAATAGAGCAAATGAGAATAATAAATCAGAACCCTGTTATAAAGACTTTGAAATTAAAAGAAAGATTGAATTATGCTTTATTAGCCTATAATAACAGTATTCATTCAATTACTAAAAGAACCCCTTTAGAAATAATATATGGACAAAATTTTGAATCAAATTTAAAACCTGAAGAAATAATAGTAGATGAATACCTGCAGAAACATATAGAAACCTTAAAAGAAATTAATGAAATAGTAAAACATAATATTGATAAGAGTAAATTAAAATATTCCGCACCACAAGAAAAACAATTTGATATTCCTAAACAAGTTCACGTTAAAATAATAATAACGTAACTCTGGTAAAATTGAAAAGCCAAAATTTAAACAAATTACAGTAAAAGCATTAGTACACGAAAGAGGCCAAATATTAGACGATCAGAACAAAAAATATAAATTGTCACAACTTTAAAAGCCTCGTATTGTTTCAGATTAATCTCATTCGGCTTATCACAAATTATACGTGATGAACAAAACCCTGGACTTAACATATTTGAACTCGGAACTGTCCATATAAAGGTAAACACCCAAATAATAACCCTTAAAATATCTCTAGAAAAATTATTTGAACAACAGAACATATTAGAAAATAATGTGGACATGCTATATCAAAATTTAGAAACATATAAATTTGATAATAAAATAACAAATTATAAAAGCATTTTAAACTCATTAATAAGTCATATAAAAGAAAAGACTAAATTGCTAAATATTAAAAGAACAAAACGCGGTTTAATAAATGGCTTAGAAGCAATTATAAAAAGCGTCACAGGAAACCTTGATTCAGAAGATAAAGAAAAATATGATCAAATAATAGAAAATATTAATAATAATCAAAAAGTAATTTCAGATAAAGTAAATACTTTAATTAAAAGTAATAATAATATTACAGCCCAATTTAATGATAAAATTAATATTATAAATGAAAATAATAATTTATTAAATATGAAATTAAACAATATCCAAAAAGATATTGGTAAAGTATTAGATGAAATAGATATTATTAAAGCGCAAAATTTGATAAATGAATTTATCCAGGTCAGTCAGGACCTATATTTTTCTATTGTTCAATTAGAAGAAACATTGACTTTTTGTAAATTAAATACATTATATTTTGGGATAATTAATCATGAACAACTTTTGTATGAATTAAATAAAATAGATGATAAATATTTGAGATCAATTATAATAAATAATATTCAAAATAGTGATATCCTGAAGATGTATTGTTCCTATGACAATCCAAATTTAATTATTCTTATCGAGTCGCCATCTAACACCCGAATAAAAGATATGATCCAAATAACTTCCATTCCTACTAAAATACATGGAATATACGAAACTATAAATATAAAAAACGGATTATATTCCAAAGACAGTTGTAAAACCAAACCA
This sequence comes from Pterostichus niger, assembly GCA_947425015.1. Classification (NCBI taxonomy): domain Eukaryota; kingdom Metazoa; phylum Arthropoda; class Insecta; order Coleoptera; family Carabidae; genus Pterostichus; species Pterostichus niger. Next base: position 12,498,092 of record OX380350.1, read on the forward strand.
CTCAATAAAACCGAGTACTATTGTGATTCGGAGAGCAAAGAATATGATAAATGCATAGACAATATTGTATGTTACAATGAATTTCAGTTTTGTGATTACGACAACATGTCACATATAAACTCTATTATAAAAATTAAAAATTCAAAATTAAATTACTTATTTTTCCCAAATAAAATTGAAACAAAATATAATTGTAATAATAATATGAAAATAGAAAATTTAGAGGGAATATACTATACCGAAAATTGTGAGGTTAATAACCAAATTGAGTTAATTCGTAATTTCGGAATTTTATTGGAATATAAAAATAATATTAATAATACACGAGTAACATACTTAGAAAACATAATAAAGAACGTGACACAATTTAAAACTGAGGAAATGAATTCCACAGAATTAGAGAACATTTATAAAAATGTCTCAAATAATTATATTCATTATATAATAATTTATATTGTATTAGTAGTTATAGTAATTATAATTATTATGTATTGTATTAAGAAATGTAATTGTAAAGATTATATTATGAAGAAATCAAAAGACAAAATTAGTAATGGGATTGAAGATATTGAATTAAATCAAATTTAAATTATAAAAACTGAATTCTTAAATAATAAAGTTTTCTCTAAGGGTGGAGGAGTTATTTATTTATTTATTTATTTATTTATTTAAATCACTACCCAACAGGTAAAACCTAATAATAGGGCTGAGAAAACTTATGTAACGTTACACAGAAAATGAAGCGAATATAAAAGTTAATACAAGTTATACAGAAAAGTACAATTAATTGTGAGACATATAATTTATAATATTCTTATAGAAACAAGCGTAATTAGTTGAGACGAGGTCAACCTCAAGATTCAAACCATTAAATAAACTACACATACGAACTATGGGAGATTGCAGAAGCAAATTTGTTCTTGCAGGTGGGAGGTAAAACATATTTTGACTTCGAGTACAAATAATAGGAACAAGAAAGTTTAAAAGATATAGGCAATTCGAATCATCTATAAAATAATTAATTAATTTATAAAGATACAAAACAGATGAAATGCTACGTCTGACTGCGAGAGAATGAAAGCTAAATATATGCAGCAATATTTCATATGAAACACGATGATCAGGATATGTACCGATTATTTTATAATAAATAAACTTCAAGAACTTAGATTGAACTGAATCGATAACTTTGCTGTGACTGTCATAGATTGGATTCCATATAATGGAGCAATATTCAAGTTTAGATCTTACAAGAGAGTAATATAAGGAAAATATAGCCTGAATGTTATGGAAATTGCGTGTATTACGAATTATGAATCCTAACATTTTAAAAGATGATGATGATACATTATGAATATGGTTAATGAAGGTAAATTTGGAGTCAAAAATCACGCCTAGATCTCGTATTGAAGAACACTGAGTTAAACTTGTGCCATTAATTTGGTAATCGAAATTGATTTGTATTTTTTTGCGAGTATACGTCACAATTTTACACTTGTCAATATTTAGATCTAGTTTATTAAGATGACACCAATTAACTAGCAAGTCAAGATCATTTTGTAATATTAAACAGTCGTTCGGATCAGATATAACTTCAAGTCATCAGCAAATAATAGAACATTACTTTTAAAAATAGAGGAAATATCATTAATAAAGAGAAGGAAAAGAAGAGGTCCTAGATTAGAGCCCTGAGGGACGCCAGAAGTAGCATTAAAATAGGAAGAATCATGGCCAAGGAAATGAACAAAAAATTTCCGATTTTTAAGATACGATGACAACAACAAAATTGTGGAAGGAGATAGTGAGTAAGATTGTAATTTATGCATTAGAACGTTGTGATCTATACGATCAAAAGCTTTAGAGAAGTCTGTGTATATAGTGTCAGCATGCAAATTATTATCTAAAGCAGAGGAAACAAAATGAGTAAAATTACTTAAATTTGTTGAAGTTGACCTCTTTGGCATGAAACCATGTTGATTGATAGATATTTGACTTTTAGTTTGATTGTATATATTTTTATGGAGTAAACTTTCAAAAATCTTACTGAAGTTCGACAAAATAGAAATGGGTCGATAGTTTTTAACATTTGTAGACTCACCAGATTTGTAAATTGGTGTAACACGCGCACACTTCCACACATCAGGAAAATCATTAGTTTTTACAGCTAAGTTATATAAATGAAAAAGTGCAAGGGATAGAGGATAAGAACAATCTTTAATTATCATATTCGGTACTAGATCCGGACCACAAGATAAATTGTTTTTAAGATTTTTTATAGATAACTGAATTTCATCTCGAGATAAATTAGGCATGTTAGGAAGAGAACAGGAACCATTAGATAAAGGATCCGTACAAGACGGAGTGTACACACTATGAAAATGGGATGGAAAAGCTTCAGCAATATCCTTAGGTCTATTGAATACACCATTGTTGAACTGCATACTTGATGGAAAGGGTGACCTTTTCTTTTTGGAGTTAACAAAGTTCCAAAATTTTTTAGGATCAGTGGCAATATTAGACTAACATTTATTTACATAATTAGCATAAGATTGTTTTATTGCAACTTTAATTTTGGAACGAAGTTGACTATACATTTCATAATAGGTTGAAATATGTGGATATTTTTTAAACATTTTAAAATAGTGAGCTTTCTTTTTGAGGTCAGACCTAATTTGAGCTGTAAACCAAGGTGGAGAAGAAATAAAGCGTTTAGCTTTAATAGGTATACATTCATTGAACATTGAATATAAGATAGAGTAAAAACAGTCACACGCTAAATTTACATCACAAATTTTTTTAAGTATATTCCAATCATATTGAGCAATTAAACTATATAATTTAAGAAAGTTTGCTTTTTTTAAATCGTATGTTTCAGGTACACATTTATGTAAATTATTATCCACTGTAAAATTAACATTTAAAACAATATGCAGTGAGGGATGATGAAAATATTCGATGTTAAATATACAATTTTCGCTCTTAACTTTACAAGTAGTATTGGAAATAATAAGATCTAACAATCTATTATTTGCATTAAATACATTATTATATTGCTTAGCATCAGTGAAAGATAGGAAATTATTGCACAAAATAACATTACGGTTAGTAGAATCTGAACTAAATTCAGGGATATTGAAATCACCTAATATTAAAAAATTATTTTTACACAAAAATGGTAAATTTTCTAGAAAGTGAAATACATCACTATAATAAGTAGTATTCATTCCTGGTGGAACATAAATAGTAAAAATGTACAAATTCATATTATTCAACAAAATTTTACAACATACAATGTCTACATTTATTGGCAGTAGATATAAGAAATTTTGAAGATCGACTTGCACAGCACGAATATTTTTGTTAATTAACATGAGTACACCACCACCACGAGTTACACCACACTGTTCAAAATTACGATCTGTTCGAAATACAAGATGTGAACCATCACTAAGTTCGGAGTTGAATACACTATTATTCAACCAAGTTTCGCTGAAGCTGATGATATCGTAATCAAGGGATGCAAGAGAAGAATACAATTGGTTTACTTTCATGTTGAAGCCTTGGACGTTTTGATAAAAAATACTTAGTTGGAGCTTATTGTTGAATAGTGAAATATTTAGGTTTTTTTATTAGTTATTTGAGGAAAGCCATTTTTGTAAGATATTATTAAGTTGTCTTCTCCTTTAGATTTGCGTGATAATAATTCATTTTTGATTTTTTTATAATTTTGCTGTTGCACACACCCCGTATTTTATAAGATTTCATAAGAACAATAAAGAGTTGCATCACTCATAAAATGACTAATCGACATAATATAATCTAAACTCTTGGAAAAGAGATAAGTAGTATAAAATAGAATAGATTATAAGTTTGTATCACTTCAGTTCTATACTCTGTACGAGCAACATCTAGCTCTTGTGTTTGCGAAATAAACTTTTTTTAAATATTTTTATATTACTCAAAATTATAACTGGCGCAGTCGGTAGGATTACCAAATAAGTTTACGTAATTCGGAAATTCAAAACGAATTCAATCCGTTAAAAATCCGTAATCGTCACCTTCAAGTGTTCAAAACATCGGTAACAAACATCATCAGCTACATAAGCAAAGTGAGAGATCAAGTCGTCGCCAGCGAGTTCTTCGACAACAGGCGTATATATATATATATATATATATATATATATATATATATATAACTCTTACTAATGTTTGGCCTTGTTTTCTTTATGATTTTACGATGTAAAGAAAATCTTCAGCTATCTGAAAATATATTCGAATAATTAATAATAATGAAGATGAAGTATACTACAAGTACATTTATTGTAATAAACAGTACGTACGTATAATTTATTTATGTGTTATATATTGCACAATATATTTATTTCTTTAATAAACACGTTTTTCACAATAACATAGTTTTTGCTTCTACAATCTTATAAGTATTTGGTATTGAATTAAAGCTCAAAGCATAAACAATGTAAAAATGCAAAAATAAATTGCTTCGGAAAATTTCCGGCAATATTGATGAGTAAAGTTTTCCAAGTAGAAAATTCCCGGGAATTTACCAACTCTACTAATATTTAATTATTTTTTGCGCTCTTATACAACTTTTCTTCTCTAAAGTCCAATACTGTTTTTCCTACAGTTCAACAAAAAGCAATTTTGTGCTCCAAAAAACTGATATTACATGTTATAAGTTCGGGGTTTTGCTTTACTTAAAAAATATTTTAAATCGACTCAAAATTGAAATACTAATCAATATTTAAGTATCGACTGCATACCAAATACTTTTCAACGCTTGAAATATTACTATTTATTATGTCATTTAGATGTACAGATTGATGTTCTGTAAGTTCTACCTCACTAGTTGCCCGTGATGATGCATTAACGTCTTTAGCAAGCGCTGTTGTATTTAAACCATACTGGTGTTGAAATATATTTTGTATTCTATCATTTATTGTTTCTCTATCATTCACAAGTTCATTAATTGCTGTATGGTCATGGTATGGTATTGCTGGACGACCAGGAGCTGAAATTTATGTTCAATAAGCTATTTTATATACTTGAATATCATTTTAAATATTATACAAATTATTATAGCTACAAATATTTTTATATTACAAGAAGTGAATTACTTACTACTTTTATTTAAAGTATTTGCCGAATATGCAACATAACGTAGGTTGTCATTTTCAGATATTGTAATAATCAGATTTTCCAAAGCATTTTTACTTACAGTGTAATCATTTGCCCTTAGATGAACTCTGATCCTATATAAATTTCTAATACACTCTTGCATCTCTTGTCCAAGTCCTTGTGGATCATAACTATCAGACCCAGCACTAACTTGTTTGTAAGCCTCCAATAGTTTGTACCTAATTCTATGTTTTATAATACTTTCGTTTATTGTCAAGTTTCTAGAAAAAGAATATACTAAAACTAATTATGTACTTTTGGAAAAAAACTCATGTATACTTCCAGTTATTATTATGCACTTATTTAAATTATAGGACGAATGTTACAATGTGTAAATGTTTTATTTCGTGATTCTCAGTTAAAGTGAGGTTTTTTCTGAGAGTAGATAGCACTTAACAAGAAACGAACACAGTAACTTTGCTTCCCATGTAGTCAAGAGACTGCAATATATGGAGTATTTTTGAACAATATAAGTATACTTTATCGATCGATATACTGCTGATATTCGATAAAGTCCAACTTCAACTTGATACTTGATTTTCAATCGTTCAACTCACTAACATTACAGCTAACAGCATATTAGAGACAAAATAGCTTATCACTTCTTTGTAGGTTAGCCAGTAGACCACAGATATACATAATGGATATACCGACGATACTGCGAATGTGTCTGTGCTGCGCATGCTCACAATCATAGACCAAAAATATTAGAGATGGGCGAATATCATCCGCGAATAGTCGAATGCTGCGAAGATTAACATTATTCGATATTCGAGATTTTCGAATATTAACGTCAGTATAGCGAACATTCGAATACCTCGAATATCGCGCCATATGTTGACCTCAAATTTTGACTATGTTTTCCTTTATCATTTGTACATAAACTTAAAGCTATTACAATATTTTGAAGTTATTAATAACAAAGATATTTTGTTTCAAAACCATGAAGACGTACCATATTTCAAATTTGTTTTTCGCCAACATAAGCCCATACGTTTCACCTTAAATTTGAAGTTTTCGTCTTTTTCTTTTCTTTTTTGTTTGTACTTTTTGTTTTACTTTTATTTTATCTTAACAATTTCATTCAAATAATGAAAAGGACATAATTAAATTATTATTAATAATAAATAAACTTTTAGGAGTATTCGAATATTCGAGATCTGACTAATATTCGTATTCGATATTCGAATTCGAGAAATTTGATATTCGCCCATCTCTAAAAAATATACTAATAATCAAGCGAACCGTACATCAGCGCCCCCTTGTGGTTGGAACGAAACTTAATCCTACTTGTCCGCCCTAATGGCGCCAATTTAAATTAAAGTAGCATTTTTAAAAGGTTAATAAACAAAAAATTAATTAAAAAAATTATTGTAATCCTCACAATACTAGAATTCTAAATAGACTAACGAGGATAGTGGAAAAGTGATTTTATTCAACACAAATTTACTGCATTGAAATTATTACATTTATTGCATATTATCACATGTCATTTTATCAAGTATTTCAGTATTATTACTAAAACGGCACGAAACATCTAATTGTTAAATTTAAATGACAAATATTACCCAGTTATGATTTAATTGTAAATTTTCCATTAATTCCTTTCTATTTTTTTCTATAACTAGAATATAATTATTTTATTTTATGTATAATCTGACATTTCATAATATGAGCATTGAGCATGCACAGAAAAACCGACATTCCGGGTAATGTTGAACGTATTCACAAAAAGGGGCATTAGCTGTATAAATCTAATGGCTGGTAGCACAAGCTCTGTATTTGGGTGTTCTAAGAGAACGGTTTTAACATGTTAGAGATAGCTAAAACAGCCAAATACACTGCTCTTAAAACAGGCAAAAACAGAGCTTGTGCTACCAGCACCTATTTTTTCAACTATGCTGAGCGAATAATATGCATTTGAAACATTGACATACTTAAATAAATGCAATAAATCGTTTATTTTATACACTACACTACTTTGATATTAAAACACATATTATATACATATACATAGCATTAAAATAATTATTGAATATATAGATGATATGACATGAACCTTTATTTTGTATTAATATTGTATGGAAATCATTTACCACACCTACAAATTTAAAATTTTCTTGTTATTTTTATGTACAAAATTATCTATTTAGCAGCAACAGCACTACAACAAATTTATAAATGATGCACAAATATTGTCCGAATATGTTAGTACCCTACTATTTTCCAGGGTACGAGAAGTAAAATCTAAAGTTATCACTCTGATTTCAGGAACATATTAATTATAAAGGAAAGTCGATGCCCCAATTGATTAAAGCGTTGTCAGCTAATAACATTGTTAACTAATAAAGTTGAAGAGGAATAAAAAAGACGCATCTATGAAATGTCAAAATGTATGTCGGCTTGATATTTTAAAATGTTATAGTCATTATACTAATAATTTCTGGTTGCAAATATTGTTTTATTTGCTATTTAACTACCAATAAGCATTTCAACGCAGTTATTAATTAATTATAACATAAAAATCAGAAAATGTGTAAATTGTGGTGACCGCCATCTTGTCCATTGTTAACTTTTAACATGATGTTAGCTAATAATATAGTTAACATCGTTTTATACAACCAGACCAGTGTTATATTATTTCTTTTAGACCAATATTTAGTATTTATTTATTTATTTATTTATAATAATCCACCCAACAGGACAAAACTCCCAATTACAGGGGGATGGAAACAAAATATTATACAAAATAATTGTTTATATAGAAAAATAAAATAATAAAAAATATTAGAATTATTGTAACAAGTAGAAAATATATACATATATGGAAGTATAAAGCAAAATTATATGTGAGATACAACAGGTAGAAAAATAGTAAGCAAAAAACGCTTAAACTTAGCCAGAGAATCTGCGAATATATCAATATCGAAATTTGCAGCAATATCATTCAGAACAGTACATAATTGCCGGGTTGGAGATTTCATTTCATAATTTGTTCTAGCAAAAGGACACTTAAACATTAATTTATTTCGTGAAGAAGTGCGCGGAACAATAAATGGAATACGTGATAGAGTGATTGAGTCATCAATAATATTATTTAATAATTTATATAAATATTGACAAGATTGAATCTTCCTACGATTATGTAAGGATATCATACACATTTTTGACAATAAATTATCATAAGAATATCCATGTCTCGGATAAACTCCAGACAACTTAAAGGAGCAATATTTTACAAATTTGCGTTGAATTGTTTCGATTATGAGACAATATTTGTTATAAATTGGATTCCATATTTGAGCAGCATATTCCAATTTTGTTCGCACTAGTGCAAAGTACAAAGTTTTTAGAGTGGAAATTTTTTTAAATGACTGAGTGTTGCGTAAAATGAATCCAAGATTTTTATGTGATGAATTTACAATATTATTTATATGGTGATTAAAAGTTAATTTTTCATCAAATAAAACACCGAGATCTTTAAATTGATCAATTCTGTCTAAAACATGGATATCCATGCAATATGGGAAATTAAAAATATGCGTTGTTACACAATAAGTCATAATCTTGCACTTCTTTAGATTAAAATTTAATCTGGAGGACTTGGACCAAATTAAAACATTATTTATATCCTGCTGTAACTTTAAACAATCTTCAGTCGAGTTAATAATTTTATATATTTTCATATCATCAGCATATAGCAACAACTATGAATCCTTCACAGAATCTACAATGTCATTTATAAATAAATTGAACAATAAGGGCCCTAGATTTGAGCCTTATGGCACACCAGAAGTGGCATAAAAAGGAATCGAAATAAAACCATTATAATGAATAAACATTTTGCGATCATTTAGATATGTTGAGATGAATTGAAGAAGGTCTCTAGAAAAGTTAAAGTTGTGCTCAAGTTTGTGAAGGAGAATTTTATGATCAATGGAGTCAAAGGCTTTAGTAAAATCAGTGTAAGCAACATCTACTTGTACATTATCATGAAGTGCATGGACAGTATATTCAGTAAAATTCATTAAATTTGTTGTAGTTGATTGTCCTTTAATAAAGCCATGTTGTGTTGTATCTTGATGTATTTTTGAGTGTAGATCACCTAAACATTTAACGCAAAACTACATGAAAACCTCAGCATTTGTCTCAACAACCAATGCAATAAAATGCGTTATCTGCTCACAACCACATTCTTTATTTAGATGCTCTGAATTTCACCGCATGGAGCCATCAGCTCGTCTTAATATTGTACGCACATGTAATTGTTGCCGAAATTGCTTATCTCCAATTCATAACACAAATCAATGTCAGTCCAAGATAAATTGAAAACTTGCAACAGACGATATCACACGATGTAGCACTTGAAACAGACTCAATCTTCAAAGACAGAAACTGTCAATCGTTCTTCACCGATCGAAAATCTCAACCACCATACCGCCGCAATCAACTCTAGTCCTGCTCAAACTGTTGAGAATGAAATCTCATTATTTTCACAGAGTCACTCGACTCCCTTTGTTTTATTAGGAACAGCAATAGTCCTAATAACTGATTCTGCAGGCACTTGGCACCCTGTCCGAGCATTGCTCGACAGCGGCAGTGAATCATCATTCATCACGTCTGAGTGTAGAAATCGCTTAAAATTAGCAAGTCTTCCTGCTAACATCACTGTAACAGGATTCGGTAATACCACTTCATCTAGTATTATCCGAGGTACTACGACACTTCGTTTGCGTTCTATGCATCAAAAGTCTCCTATTTACAATCTTTAAACAATTGTAGTCTCGCATATTATCAGGAATCTTCCTAAAGCACAGCTAAACACAGAGATTCTAAATCAGTTCAAACATTTACAATTGGCCGATCCCGACTTTATAACGCCCGCACCCATTGAACTATTACTAGGAGCAGATCTTTACTTTAATATTATTACAGGTCGTAAGACTAACAGTTCTATTGGGCCCATCGCTCTTGAAACCACCCTCGGTTTGATCGTTTCCGGCCCAGTCGCCAATTTAACCAGTCTGCAAGTCAACACATTATTGACTGTCCAAGACGCTATCTCTGAAACTCTTACTAAATTTTGGGAGTTGGAGGAGATTCCCAACAATCACGCCTTCTGTGATGACGATCGCCTAGCTGAAGACATATTCACGAAGCAACATATCCGCCTGAACTCTGGTCGGTATGTCGTCCCACTCCTTCTCAAACAGCATCCTATTGATTTCGGAAACTCTTACACTAATGCTCTACGCTGTTTTCAAACACTACAACGGCGTCTGGCATCTAACAAAACGCTCAACCATGAATATCAACAATTCATGAGAGATTATCTAACACAGAATCACATGTCGCTTCTTTTTCCAGAACTAGATAACCAAAATGAAGGATTTTATCTTCCTCACCATGGTGTTCTTCGCGACACTAATTCTACAAACAAACTCAGAGTTGTTTTCAATGGTTCGAAGAAAATTCCCCTAAATACTTCACTTAATGAGAATCTATTGACCGGTCCTGCTCTCCAGGCAGATCTAACTTCAATTATTATTAAGTCACGCTTTCATAAAATTCTATTCACGGCAGATATCAGACAAATGCACCGCCAGATTCTCATATCTGAGGATAATCGAATCTATCAAAAGATTCTTTGGATAAAACTCTAGGCAAAGTCTCACAAAATTCAGCCTCCGAGTCACCTTATGAGAGCATCGTCGGAGGCCGGCCAGCACAGTTAGTAACCATGGACGCGTTTCGCTCTTGTTAGAGCTCATCAGCATGGTATAACTCACTTCTTCACCTAGAACAAAGTTCATGTGAAGAAGCTGGTGACGAAGAACTGTGCCAGCAGAGAATAAGATCTCCAACAAACGGTAAGATGACATATTCATGAAGCAACATATCCGCCTGAACTCTGGTCGGTATGTCGTCCCACTTCTTCTCAAACAGCATCCTATTGATTTCGGAAACTCTTACACTAATGCTCTACGTTGTTTTCAAACACTACAACGGCGTCTGGCATCTAACAAAACGCTCAACCATGAATATCAACAATTCATGAGAGATTATCTAACTCAGAATCACATGTCGCTTCTTCTTCCAGAACTAGATAACCAAAATGAAGGATTTTATCTTCCTCATCATGGTGTTCTTCGCGACACTAATTCTACAACCAAACTCAGAGTTGTTTTCAATGGTCCCCTAAATACTTCACTTAATGAAAATCTATTGACCGGTCCTGCCCTCCAGGCAGATCTAACTTCAATTATTATTAAATCACGCTTTCACAAAATTCTATTCACGGCAGACATCAGACAAATGTACCGCCAGATTCTCATATCTGCGGATAATCGAATCTATCAAAAGATTCTTTGGAGTTTTTACCTAAATTCTTCACCACAGACTTTCGCATTAAACTACAATCAAAACCATCCACTACTTCTACCATCACATCATCAATTCACACACCTTGTGATTCAACACTTCCATATAAAATACCAGCATCCGTCGCCCCGAACCCTTCAAGCGATCTTACATCGTCAGTTTTGGATCTTGGCTGCTCGCCGCGTCATTCGTAGCTACTCAGCCAAATGCATCAAATGTTTTCGATGCAATCCCGCTGCACCATACCCACAAATGGGTGACCTGCCTGCAAACAGAGTTATACAGCTAAAACCTTTCGATGTGGCAGGCGTAGACTACGGTGGTCCATTTCACGTAACTCCGTACAAGAAGAAAGGGTTTAAATCAATTAAAGCATACCTCTGCCTCTTCGTATGCTTTTCCACTAAAGCACTGCATCTAGAACTCGCATCAGATCTGTCTACCGACGCCTTCATTCTCGCTTTCCGTCGCTTCCTCGCTAGTCGCGGTAGATGCTCTCATATCTACAGCGACTCAGGCACTAATTTTGTTGGTGCTAAAAATTATTTCACTGACTTACAAAAATTCGTCGCCTCCAGCGGTTATAGCCAATCAACTCGCTTCCAACGGTACTCAATGGCATTTAAATCCGCCTTCTGCTCCGCACTTCGGTGGACTCTGGGAGGCCGGTATCAAGTCCATTAAATTCCACCTTTCACGTGTTATAGGCTCTCAGATACTCACATTCGAAGAATTCAACACTTTGTTGTGCCAGAGAGAGTCTATTTTGAACTCTAGGCCACTGAGCCCACTTTCTGCTGATCCAAATGATCTACATGCGTTAACCCCTAACCATTTTATCATTTTGCAAGCTGCTGTATGTCTTCCTGACAGGGACTACCTCAGTGGACCAGAGCATCGCCTCCATCGTTGGCAGCTGCTGCAGAGAACCCAGCAGGAGTTCTGGAAACGTTGGCACAATGAGTACCTAAACACTCTGCAACAGCGCATGAAGTGGACGCGCTCTGCACCGAACCTGGAACCCAACCAGCTCGTGCTCATTAAAAATGAGTTGCTACCACCACTGCAGTGGAAATTGGGCCGCATCCTCAACGTGCATCCAGGTCGTGATGGCGTAGTACGAGTCGCTGATGTGAGTACTGCTTCGGGCATTCCTTCCAGGCCCGTGGTGAAGCTGTGCCCTCTTCCGCAACCCTGAAAACTTGGTTTTGGCCGGCAGGATGTTGAGACGCCACTGCTTCCTCAGCCGCTCAACGGTTTATCACCAGCACCCAGCGCTATCTATTGAGCGCCACCACCTAACTTTAGTTTTAGTTATTTCTCGCTGTTAATTAATTGTAAATTTTTACCAACTTCACTTGTCTTGTAACTCGCTTTCGCTGTGCATCAGTCGCACGTTTTTTCTACTAACCTGTACGCCTCTTACGGCCACGTGTTTTTACACAATTCGCTTTTTTACGCTCAAGTGTTTAGTGCTAATAACAATCATTATTTCAGCTTTCCGCATACGCTTTGCACTGTTATTCCAACTGGGAAAGATTTTGTAATGCTACCAGCAAAATTTTGTCACTAAGTATTTTGTATGAATAATTTGTATTTGCTACTGTATCGTAAGTACGCTTTATTTATTTGTATGATCGCACAACATCAATTCATCTCGTTTTTTGGTTTATTTAAAGTTATTCATTCATGTTTGCTATTGTACAGTATTTCGATATTTTTGGTTATTAAAATAGATCCTAGTTTGTGTCTGCAAATTTACCTCTTGATTCCCATACTCGCCTCAGATTGTTCAGCCCTTCAGGCACCTTCGTTTGCGTTATTTGTAAATTCAATTATTCCTTTGGGTCTCTTTTATTTAAATTGTTGCAATAGCTTATCTTTCCTTCTCGTTGTTGATTAGACCACGTGACCACAGTTATCTTTGTCACTTCCTGACGCATTATTTGTGGGCCCGTCCCTATTATCCTGTCTCTCCTTCAGCAAAGAGCTACCATCCTTGTGTTAAGTCTTCCAGAGCAGCTCCTGGAAGTGAAGAACGTCCGTACCTTCTCCTTCCAGCATTGCATCACTCTGCCTTACTTTCTGCATTTTCTATCTGCTCGCATTCCGCAATTTGCCTCTCTACGCATTCCCCGCGAAACGACCTCTCGGTCGAACATTTGGTCCTTCGAGCCGGATCCGCATTATTCTCTCTCTACGCAATCCCCGCGAAACGACCTCTCGGTCGAACACATAGCCTACGCTAATAGAACCCTTAATACCCACGAAATTAATTACTGCACCACTGAAAAAGTATTACTTGCAATAATTTGGTCAATCAAACATTTTCATCCATATCTATACGGACATAAATTCAAATTAATAACGGATAATAAACCGCTAATTTGGCTTAGCAGTTTAAAAGAACCTAATCAGAAACTCATCAGATGGATTTTAAAATTATGCGAATATAAATATGATATAGAATATCAAAGAGTTGGCATGTGTGAACACAGGTTACACGACCTAACAATTTACGGTGTGAGAAAAAAAAACTCAAAATCCCTGAATAGTGATATTAAAATATCATAAAGTTGACAATTATTCATTTTTGAATAAATGATACTCCTACTAGACTATAAATCCTAGTGAAACAGTTAAAAATAAGTGACATCTGAACTTAAACATATTCGAAGAACACGCGGTGAAGTGTACGAGTGCTTGACCTTGTGTCGAAGCCGCTCGAGCAACTGTTGCCAACTATATCAAAACTAAATAACAAACCAAAATAGCAACTTTTACTCCTAACGGGCAAAAAAATTAAGTATGCCTGAAAATAGTGTGGAATTACAAAAATACCTACCAGCATCATTACCGTTGTAATAACAACACACTCTACGGTTACAACGACATCTACAACAAGCATATTTACCTCGCCAGTAGCTACGCCAATCCTAAGCGCACTATCACCAAACAGTGATACTTTATCCGCCATTACGACTCCAAATTCAAGCAGGAATAGTAATCCTTCCTCACTTCTCTTCCCAAATACCTCGACTTCATATTATACTTCAAATCTGTCTATGGAATATACACCGCAACTTACAGATATACAGACTGAAAGCAATCAATCTGAACACTTCACGTGGCAAAAAGTTAAAAGAAACAGAGGAAATGAAGAAACCAACAATACTGAACAAACAAATAAAAGACATAATGCTAATAAAAAAAACTGAGAGAGTACCAACCAATGAAGTCATTGTACATCAAAATCCTGAAGATACAGATCTTCCACAACAAAACAAAGAAAATGCATCAAAAGAACATATACCTCTACCAATATATATATACAGAATATAGATAACTATACTGCCAAGATCTCAAGCATAAAAACAGACTTCACTTGTAAAATTTTATCAAACAATGAAGAAAATTCAACGCTACAACAACATCAGCTGATAGAAAACTGGTTGAAATACTTAGAGCACATAACGTCGCTTTTCATACGTATCAACCACGGCAGGAAAGATCATATCGTGTTGTTATAAAAAATCTGCATCACTCAATCGCACCCGATGAAATACACGAAGAATTAGAAGATAAAGGATTCATCATCCGTAACATAGTAAATATACGCAGCTGAAAATCGAAAAAATCATTACCCATGTTCTTTGTAGACCAGGAGCCGAATAAAAATAATAAAAAAATTACGAACTTACAAACCTACTAGGAACTAAAATCACTGTAGTAGAACCCCGCAAAAGAAAAGAAATACCCCCATGCCTTAGGTGCCAGGAATGTGGGCATACTAAGTCCTACTGCACAAAGTCCTATAATTGTATAAAATGTGCAGGAAACTACCCCACATATAACTGCCGACAACAGAGACCAGATACCCCAAAATGTGTATTTTGCGACGGGCCCCATCCAGCTAACTATGAGGGCTACGCTGTGCACAAAGAACTCCAGATATCTCGAGGAAGAATGAACAACAATAATCTAAGAAACAGACAAATAAATCCAGAATTCAGAATAAATAACAACGAATTTCCTAGATTAAACCGAACACGACAAAACGAAAGAATAAATATACCTACTAAAACTAACAATAATAATCTTTCTCTCGAAAATATTCTCAGCAAAATAGAAGCACTATTCAACCAGCTACTAACGCAAAATCGAATTATGATCAATCTACTAAACACGCTAATTAACAGATAGAAATATGTCTAATCATATAAAAATAGTATTATGGACCGCTAATGATCTGAAGCAACACAGACAAAAAACAGAACTATTTCTCAACGAACAAAAGATTGA
This sequence comes from Pterostichus niger, assembly GCA_947425015.1. Classification (NCBI taxonomy): domain Eukaryota; kingdom Metazoa; phylum Arthropoda; class Insecta; order Coleoptera; family Carabidae; genus Pterostichus; species Pterostichus niger. Next base: position 12,513,971 of record OX380350.1, read on the forward strand.
TATCCTATTAATAAGTGAAACACACTTTATGGATAGAAATTATTTCAAAATAAATAAATATAAGACATACTGCACCAGTCATCCCGATAACACTGCACACGGAGGTAGGGTAGTTATTATAAATGAAAGAATCTCACACTACGAAACAGAAAAAATAGAAAAAAATATATGCAAGCTACCAGTGTTAGAATAAAAGGCACAAACGAATCACTTACTGTAACCGCAAAATACTGTCCACCGAGATATTCAATCACCAAAGAAAAATTCGAGGAAGCATTTAAAATCCTAGGTAACAGATTCATAGCAGGAGGAGATAACAATGATAAACACCCAAGATGGGGCTCAAGGTTAACAAATCCAAAAGGCAAACAACTACAAGCTGCTATGCTCAACAAAGGGTACGACAAAGCTATTACAGGTAAACCTTTGTACTGGCCTACTGGTCCAGATAAACTTCCTGACGCATTAGATTTCTTTGTTACACATCGAATATCTCCTAACTATATAAAAGTGGACCAATGCCTTGACATCATGTCAGACCACTCAGCAGTTACGGCTACCTTAAGCTCAACTATAATAAACAGAGAAACTAAACCTATACTAGTTAACCCATTAGTTCCCAAGCGAGCGCCAACGCAACATTATATAAATGATTTCTTTTATGCACTTTAAATATTTAAAATAGTTTCTAATTGTCCTTCAAACATGTAATATGTGTGCTTAAGTAATTTTATGTATAGTATAATATTTTAATAATTTATTTTACCTTACAATAAAATTTGCAAAACTTATAAATTTCCATAATTTTACAGTAGGTACTTCACAAAATTTTGCAAAACTGCAATGTCTGTTAGTTGATTGTAAATTTTTTATTACTGCTAAGTAATAAAGTCTATGTCTAACAAATGTATGTACATAAGAGTGAAAAAAAAATTGATATAAACAGACAAGTCTAAACTAGAGTGTGCGTTCACGCACGCTTGGGACGAACACTCAAGTAAAGCGGTTAGTCTGTCGTACGTTGGTGACAGTTTAGACATTTTATAGTTCAACATATATATTATATTATGTCTCGGCGTGAGTAGACGTGTATTTTTCTGCTCCGTTGTTGAATTTTATTGCTGTAACCTAAAAATCTAAAATTTAAAATCAGTGATCTACTTAATTAGCAAGTCTTAATACACATTTATTGACTTACGAGTACCATGTCGCGACAAATATCTCAGCAAGTGCAAGAAGCAATGAATGCTCTGTTAAAAGATGGTTTGTTATTTCAACGCATCGACAATAAATTGGAAGTGCAGAAATTGCACTACGAAACCATCATTACTGAGATGAACAAGGAAAACTTGACCCTCCACCATGAAATTGATCGCCTCGAGCAATATTCCAGAAGAAATTGTCTCAGAGTCTTCGGAGTTCCTGAAGGACCTACTGAAAACATCGAAAACAAGGTTTGCGATCTATTTAAATCTTCTATGTCACTACAAGTCTCACCTCATTCCATTGATCGCTGTCATCGTGTGGGTAAAAAATCCAGTGTTACTGCTTCTAAGGATCCTGCTTCTACTAATACTCCATCATCTCGACCACGACCCATCATTATTAAATTTACTTCTTATAAAACTCGTAACTTAGTCCTAAAGTCAAGAAGTAAGCTTAAAGGTTCTAAGATAACCATTAAAGAAGACTTAACTAAAAAACGCCTTGAGCTTGTCAAATTTATCTCTAGTAAAATCACCTTTAAAAATGTGTGGACAATTGATGGAAACATTTTTTATAAGCTTGGCGATGAAATACAAATTGCAGACTTGAACCTTAATATCGACATACTTTAATTAATTTTTGGATCACATCACATTATGTTAATATTACTCCATATTTAAAATTATTTTTCTGTCAAATGGAGCAGATAACTGTATGTCTACTTTGTAAATATCACTGTTCACTAAATTAACTTGTTTTGGTTTGCTATTCATTAACGTTACTAATTAATAGCTGGTTTGGACGTATTCTCGTATATTTATACTGACTACTGAAACTGTTTATATTTATTTTTATTCTTATTATTGTATGTTTACATTGTCATGGATATATATTATCAAAATGTTCGTGGACTGAACACCAAACTGGATGATTTCTATAATAATTCTTTTATTGCCAATTTCGATGTTATAACTTTAACAGAAACCTGGCTTAATGATTCAGTATATAGTGGTGAAATTCTGAACTCTATCAAGTATAGGATCTACAGAAAAGACCGTGATAATGCTATAGTGGGTAAAACCAGAGGCGGTGGGGTTTTATGTGCTATTAGCACTAAATTTAAATCACATGAAGTAAAATTAAATTTAAATACGAATTGTGTTGCTGATATTATATGTGTTCGCATTTGTTTGGGATCGGGTAAGAGTTTGATTGTTGCTGTTATTTATTCTCCACTCCCTATTTCCATAGAACAGCATGATATGATTTATGAATGTCTGGAGACTTGTCCGTCTATAATGCAGTCAGATTTCATTTTGCTTGGTGATTTAAATATCAGTAAACTAGCTAACCATTATTCACATGGATTCAATTATCAAATTATCTCGAGATTAGAAATTTTTTGCAGTTTTCTTAATGCTGTACAATGTAACAGAGTATACAACAATGATTCATGCTTGCTTGATGTAGTATTGTCTAACAAAGACTGCAATGTTTCCCGAAGTAACTTTCCATTAATTCATAATTTCACTAAATATTTATCCGTCTGTTTCACCTAACTCAACATATAATACCAACTTATCTTACAATTTTCGCTTTTCCAATTTTCTTCTTATGTATAATCTACTTTAAAATGTAGACTGGAATATTTTATTGGCTTATCACAATGTTGATGATGCATTTAGCCAATTTTACACCACTCTAGATTCTATTTTTAATCAATGTGTTCCAATCACGCGTAGAAAGGAATCTTGTTACCCACCTTGGTTTACCAAACAAATAATCTCCTATATTAAATTAAAAGACAGATATTATAGGCTCTATAAAGTTAAAAAAAATGAACTATATTACTCAAAATTTAAGATTCTCCGAAAAAAGATTAAAACCTATATAAAAATAGCTTATAAAAATTATATACGTCCGTCTGAAAATGTAATTACTAGTGAGCCACGGAGATTTTGGACTTATATAAATAATAAAAAGAACTCTACGCGTATTCCTGGGAACATGCACTGGAATGAGATTAACTATACTAACACCTCTTCCATTGTACAAGTATTTGCTGATTATTTCTCCAGTGTTTATTTGAATGTGGGTGTCACTGACTTCTCTGGCATCTATTTACCAACATCTTCTAATGATTCTGTATCTATATCTCAAATTGCAGAGCAAGATATTGTTCTTGCAATTAAGTCCCTAAAAGTCTCATGTTCACCTGGCCCTGATAATCTTCCAGCCTACATTTTGAAGGGGTGTTGCGATCTGTTTGTGAAACCGTTGTATATTCTGTTTAATCTCAGCATTGAGAATAAAACTTTTCCTAAATGTCTTAAAGAATCCATAATTTGTCCAATATTCAAATCAGGTGACTACTAGTATTTCCAACTACAGACCAATTTCTATTCTCTCAAATATTTCTAAATGTTTCGAAAAAATATTATATAAGTATATTTACCATGCTGTTGTCAATAAAATTACGCCTATGCAACATGGCTTCATAAAGGGTAGATCGACAACAACCAACTTAACTAACATCATTGAATTTACAATTAATTCCATCAGTGCTAACTCGCAAGTAGATGTTGTTTATACTGACTTCGCCAAGGCTTTTGATTCCGTAAATCTTGATGTTTTGATGTATAAGTTGCAGCATCAGTTTGGCTTTTCCTCAGATCTACTACAGCTTGTGCGTTCATATATCTCAGATCGCAGACAATGTGTTCAATATAATAACTTTAAATCTAGGAATTTCAATACCTACTCTGCTGTTCCTCAAGGTTCCAATCTGGGACCTCTGTTCTTTATATTATTCATTAATTATATAACTAAGTGCCTTAATTACTCAGTCTCATTGCTATATGCTGATGACCTTAAATTGTTTAAAGTTATTCATTCAAACTCTAACTATATTGATCTACAATAATAATAATAATAATAATACATTTATTTGCCTTCGAATAAAAATTCATACAAACAGATTGGTACAATAAGTGCATAACTTTATAATTTTTTTCTTGTACATTGTTTTTCCATTAACATTTGGAGACATTAATATATATATAATGTATACCATATTTCTTCATTCGTTTAATATAAAAGCACGTATTCTCAGTGCTGAGTTGAAGTACTTGAAAATATCCCAAATTTTGTCTTTGGCAGGTTCTGCAAGTAGATCTTGAATGGGGTTGGTTGCATTGCTAAAACAGTTGTAATTATATAGAAACTGATTTCGGATTGGGTTGTACAAGGGGCAACGAAATAGGAAATGAAAAAGGGTGTTTTCCTCGAGAAGGTTGCACATGCTGCATATTTCATCATCTTTAAATTTATGTAAGAGACCGTCTTGGTAGATGTAAAAGAATTTCACATTGGTTGTCCTTAGCTGGGAAAAAAGTTTTAAGATTTTAAAGGGAATGTTTAGGGATAGATAGTTTTGGTTTGTTAAGTAAGTTTGGTAGTTCGGGTTGTAGGTAGAGCATGTGATTCTTCTAGTATCATTTTGATAGATATCTTCGTCGTAGGCTTTGATTATGTTATCAGTCTCCATTTTTAGGGTGATGCAGCTCTGATTTTTCCATACAGTTTCGAAATTAAGTCTTAAGAGTATTGTTTCAATGATTGTGGCCCAATTATGTTTGTAATGTTTATGAGTTGCTATGTTTGACGATGATATGTCATTGAGCCTCAATAGTTTATTATAACATATTTTTACGTAACGTTCTTCAGGCATGAGTAAGATATTATACCAGAATTTAAGAGTTTTTTCGATAATAATTACTTGCGGGCTCTTTATACCAGTCTCTCTCCGTATGATGAACTAAAAGCCATACAGTCAGGTGTGCCGTCAGGAAGTGTGCTAAGCCCGATACTCTACCTACTATACACATCAGACCTTCCAATACAATCAGAAATAACTATAGCCACACACGCCGATGATACCGCGATTTTAGCGTCACATGACGACCCTATTATAGCCTCAGACATACTCCAAGGACAACTAATAGATATACAAAAATGGCTGGAAACGTGGAGAATCAAAGCTAACGAAGAAAAGTCAATTCACGTGACATTCACAACCCGCAGAGAAACCTGCCCACCAGTGTACTTAAACAACAATGCCTTCCCGCAAGCGGACAGTACAAAATATCTTGGACTACATCTTGGTAGACGACTTACCTGGCGCAAACACATCCAAACAAAAAGGAAACAGCTCGGACTAAAATTTAAAAAGCTCTACTGGATGCTAGGTCCCAACTCTCAACAGAAAACAAACTCCTCCTCAATAAAGTAGTACTTAAGCCAATATGGACATACGGTATCGAATTATGGAGCACTGCTAGTGTTTCAAACATCGAAATAATTCAGAGATTCCAGTCAAAAACTCTAAGAACCATTGTGAACGCACCATGGTATGTGACCAACTCAGTAATACACCAAGACTTACATGTGCCGACAGTAGAAGAAGAAATCACCACTGCCAGCTCTAAATACCTAAGCAAACTAGAAAACCATCCTAACGCTAACGCTGTAAACCTACTCGACAACAGCATGAATATATACAGACTCAAAAAATCCGACCCATTAGACTTGCCATACAGATTTGAATAAAACAAAGTATAACTAGTCAAGTACCCTGTCAAGTTAACGTAAGGAAGAAAAAATATCGATGGATATTTTTTTCTACAAGATATCTTTAATATTACCATTTACTTATTGTGTTATGTAAGATAAATTGTAAATTATAATGTATAATAAAAAAAAAACTTTGCTATTGTCTTGAGACAGCTTCACTTAGAAGCATATTTACGTATTATATTAACTATATTAATCAATAAACATTTTGTATCATGAATAAAGAGTTTTTTTTAAACATTTACGCAAAGCTACGATACAAAGTTGGCGCAGTCGGATTGGATTCTTTTCGGACGCGTAGAAACACAAATTACGTGGCAGAATTTTAATTCTCTTACCGAAAAGCCCATCAAGGTCTACCACGACCCATCTCTAAAACCGTCTGTAATACTGCAATCTGCTGTGAGATTCACGTCAACCATGAAAGGAAAAATCATCAGAGTTCACGTCCCGTTCTGAACGAGTACTTGCTGTTCCTGAGAAGACGATTCCAAGGAAGACTTGCTGTTTCCACACCACTTGAATATCAAGCAATTCTGAGTCCTGAGTTGATCATCCAAGTCATCTTAGTAATATTAATAACACAATAAGTAAGAATAATAACTAATAATAAAATACACTGTTGTAAAAATAATTGTATCAAATTATACGAAGGGGTATTTCTTGATTTATCAAGTAATAAAAATAACGAGACACGGCAAAGGTCAAACACACACACAAAAAAAAACAACGATTTTTGTAACAACTACATATATATCAGATAGTGAGAATTCATTAAGTTCAGTAGAATTAAATAATTCACTAATATTAATAGCTATAATTAATACTAGAGTAACATTAAGACCTAGTTTATTAAATTTTGTAAATCACAATACAATGGCTACCGCCACCACCCAAAAAGTAGAAATGTACTTACGTACAATCCCTTGTTACAACGGAAATATTAACACACTTATTAGCTTTATTAGACAGACTGATAGAATTCAAGAAATATTCAATAATTTAGCATTAACCGAACCACAAAAAATGTTCGCCTTCTCAATGATAAAACTAAAATTAATAGAAAACGCTGTAGAAATTGTTAACTATAATGTATTCCTAGATTGGGAAGAAATGAAATTACATTTAACCACAAACTTTGTCGAAAAAAGTACAGCCGAAACTTTAATGTTAGAAATAATGGAAACTAAATTTAATAAAAATCCAGAACAAACATTGAAAATTAAGATAGAAAAATTTTCGCTTTACAAAGCAAAAATATTATTAACAGATTACGCGCAACCACAAAAAGACGCAATTATTATTCGTAAAAATCCAAAATTCATCGTATTGCTTCATTACCAAATCACATTAAAGGTTCCTTTTTAATAAAAAAAAACCCCACTTCATTGGAACAAATTGATATAATGCTTAGATATGATTTTAGTGTTGTTAACACAATTCATCAATCAATATTATTACGTAACACACCCCCTAAACCTAATCCCGAAACAAACGAATTCCCGAGGAGGTTCCCAGCTCAAATGTCTCCCTCTCAACACTTTAACCCAAGAAGACCACCTATTCATCAACCCTTTGCCCCCAGACAAAACTGGCAAAATAATAACCGAGACAACAGAAAAACATTTATACCGAATAAACCTATGACGCAAACAACGAGATAAATACAACCAATGTCAACTCAAGCAATACGACCAACCAATAACAAAATAGAAATTTTTAATGATATGGACGAAAATTTTGAAGATCGAGAACCTTCAGAACAATTTTATATTGAACAATTATATATTGCCGATAGTGAATACTCTTGTACTACAAATAACTCTACAATAAAATCAGAGAACCAAAATTTATACTCTTTTTTAGAACTAGAGACACTCCCAACACTGAATTCGTAATGTCCTCAATTTCAAAAAACTTACCTATCTTAAAAGTCGAACAATATAATATACTTTTCGATACAGGCTCCTCTATAAATTTTATTCACCCGGAAATTATAAAAAGATATAACGTAAAAACTTATACTGAAAATTTAACTTTTAAAACCGTGAATGGAAAATCTAAATGTTCCAGTTTCGCAATAATAAAAATTCATTTAAAAAACCCTGAAATGCTATGTATATAATTTTCATAAAAATTATAATATACTACTTGGCATCGAAGCATTCCGAATTTTAGATATACAAATTAATTTTAAAATAAATGAGGTTAAAATCGGAAATGAAAAATATAAGTTTAAATTTAAATAATCTAGAAAAATTTGAACTTGATAAATTAATCCATGAATATAATGACTTATTTCCAAAAGAAAAAGAAAATTTAACTTGTACAAGTACAAACATAAAATAGAAGTCAGTAAATGAAACACCAATTTACACTAGAAATTATAGAATGAGCAAGAAATTGACGAACAAGTCAATAAACTTCTAGAAAACAAAATTATAAGAAAGTCTTTCTCCCCATGGTCATCCCCTATATGGATTGTCCTGAAAAAATTAGACGCCTCTGAAAAACAAAAATTTAGAATGGTAATCGATTTTAGAAAACTACATTCTGTAACTAAAGATGATAAATATCCCCTACCGAACATCGACACTATATTAGATCATATCGGACCCTCTGAGTATTTCACAACAATTGATTTACACTCTGGCTTTCATCAAATTGCAATGCAGGAAAAAGATATAGAAAAAACCGCCTTTTCTACTAATTCAGAACATTTTGAATTTACCAGAATGCCCTTCGGCTTAAAAAACGCCCCTTGCTACTTGCTACCAAAGAATGATTAACGAAACTCTAGGAAATTTAGTAAATAAAAATTGCCATGTGTATATGGATGATATTATTATATTCGGAAAAAAATTAGATGATTTAAATAATATACGATTAGTTTTTGAAAAATTGCGTAAAGCGAACTTAAAATTGCAATTAGATAAGTCTGAATTTCTGCAAATTGAAGTAAAATATTTAGGATATAAAATAAATAAATTTGGATTGGCTACAGATGAAAGAAAAGTAGAAACTATTAAAAATTTAAATATTCCAAAAACTCAAAAGGAGATTAAACAATTTCTCGGAACTATAGGTTGGTACAGACGACTTATTTATTTATTTATGTTACGCTGTACAATAGGATCTTAATCCCAATTACAGTACAGGGTCCGCAATCACCGAGCCGCAGTGTGGTAGTTCTTATAATTTTTAGCTTAAGTGCGATACGAACTCGGGATTTCCGGATTCGAATTCCGTAATGCTATCCATACAACCGTACTGACGGACAATTTATTCCGAATTATGCAGAACTAACTAAACCATTTGCACAATGTCTGAGGAAAAATAATAAAATTAATTTAGATGATGAAAAATATAAAAGTGCTTTTGAAAAATGTAAACTAATATAAACTCAATCACCCATATTACAAAATCCCGATTTCGAAAAACAATTCATACTAACCACAGATGCAAGTGACTTTGCAATCGGAGAAGTTCTTTCTTAAACTAAAGATAATAAAGAACTACCAATTTGTTATGCCTCGAAAACACTTAACAACGCAGAACAAAACTATTCCACAATAGAAAAAGAACTTAAAGCTATTGTATGGGCAATTAAAAACTTTAGACCTTACTTTTATGGACGAAAATTTTTAATAAAGACTGACCATAAACCACTAATGTGGCTATTTAATATGAAAAACCCTAATCAAAAAATGACCCGCTGGAAAATAGAATTAATCGAATATCATTTCGACATAACCTATCTTAAAGGAAATGATAACGTCATCGCTGACATGTTATCCCGTCAAAAACCAAAATTTAAAATGAATTACTTCATCGGCAACGTTATAGATCAAAACCCAATAGCTCATTGCATTTCTAAAGATTGCATGATGGCTAAAGGAATTGCAAAAGACATTAATGAAGAATTTAATTGTAAAGAGTATTGTTTAAAAACCAATGATAAAAATATAATAATTCAAAATTGTAAGAAAAAAAATAATTCATTTAATTACCAAAATTAAATTTAATTGCGGGAATAAAATTTTTAGATAACCGAATAAATATTGCAGACAACCAAATAATATTTTACGAAACTAACGGAGAAACAGAAATAAAAATAAAGAAACTTTTTGACCGAAAAAACAAAGGTTTATTTGTAAATTTAACAAAAATAATTTAGAACAAGATATTACTAAATTTATTAAAGATTATTTAATTCCAAAAATAAGATACTTAGCATTATTTGAAAAAGGATTAGATTTAAAAACAACAAAAATTTTACAAAAAAAATTCGAACCCAACACTATAAATATTATAGCCTGTAATAAACTAGTAAAGGATATAGAAAACGAGGAACAACAATTAGAAATAATCCATGATTTTCATATAGGAGTTACAAATCATAGAGGAATATTAGCTACCATTAGAGATTTAAAAGAAAAATATTATTGGCCAGGTATGAACGAAGATATTCAGGAGTATATAAATAATTGTGAAATATGTAAATGTAATAAATATGAAAGAAAACCAATTAATTTAAATGATAATCTAACACCTACACCAAATAGACTTTTTGAGAAAATTAATAGACTTATTATCTTTAGAAAAAGAAATTTTTTTAACCATATTTGATCAATTTTCAAAACACGCCCAAATTATACAAATTAAAGATAAAAGTGCTAAAACAATTGTAGAAGAATTAAAACTATACTTTACTAGATATAAAATCCCAAAAGAAATAATTATGGATAACGGAACAGAATTTAACAATAATTTAATTAAAAATCTTCCAGATAAATATAAAATAAAACACATATTACCTGTGTTAATAACCCTAAAAGTAACGCCATAGAGAGATTACATTCAAAATTAATTTAACAACTTAGATTACTACATACTAAACCATATAGAAAAGAAAAACCTTTAACAGAAAAAACACAAATGGCAATATTATCGTATAACAATACTAAACAAAGTATTACACACCTAAGCCCGAATGAAATCTTATTCGGAGTAGATAATGATAATCTATTTGAAAACAATGATAACATAACCGAAGAAAGTCACAGACTAAAACAAAAAGAAATTGAAAAACAAGTAAGGCATAAAGAATGAAAAATTAAAAAGATATAAAGAAGGAGATAACCCATTGCAAATTAAAGAAAAAGTATATGTTAAACAAAATCCGAGAATAATTCATAAAATTAAGAAACCATTATTTAGGAAATATTCTGTTGAAAATTATAATCCTTTACTAGGACGAATAAAAATAACGGATCTTAACAATAGAGATAAAAAATTTAAATTAGACAAATTAAAAATTTAATAATTTCAGATGTTACGGACAACTTTAAAATATCACAGACAATAACGGATTCCATTTAGCCGAACTTGGAAATTGCAAAATAAAGACAGGAGAAGAAATAATTTATTACAGTTATAATGTTACACCCATTTACGACGAATTTTAAAAAATAAAAAATAATAAAGAAAAATTATTACAAAATTTAGGAAACAGATAATATTTTTACAACTTATGGTAACATTCTAGATTATAATTTCTTAGATCTTGAAAATCAAATTCAAAAATTATTCTTAAAAAGAAGTAAAAGAGCAATAATAAATGGATTAGGCTCTGTAATCAAACTTATAACTGGAAACTTAGATTCTTCCAACAGTGAAAAATATAAGAAGATGTTTAATGACTTAAAAGAAAATAAAAAAATGCTTAAATACAATAATGAAATGGTAGAAAAATTTAATATACCAATAAATAATATAAAACATAATGAAAAAGAATTAAAAATTCAAATAGAAGAGATTTTAATACAAATCCATAAAGACCTCGACTGGAAATTCTAAATTGATATAGAAAATAAATTCCAGAAATTAATATTAATAATAATGAATTTGAATGAATTAATAAAACAAATTGAAACCAGTTTAACATTTTGTACCCTACATAAATTAGATGCCAGTATAATAAAATTCGAAAATTTAAAACAAATTATAGGCAATACTGATATATGGAATTATAACGAAATAATTGAAACTCATTGCAAGTACTATGACGGGACAAATACACTTTATAATCATAATTCTTACATTCTCATCCGAAACATACAAACTGACATAATTCACCCCTTTACCTACCCTTAAAGAAGGAAGAATGCTCATTTTAAATGAAAACCAACAACTTTATTTTTATCAAAATAAGAATTAGCGTATTGAAGAATGTATTTATGTAAAAAATATATATTTATGTATTAGTCAGTTTATATAAGTAAATAAATGTGTAATGAATATTATCTCAATTCAAAAAAATTAAGAATGCAAATACCATATTATTAAAAAAAGAAAATAATTTTGAAATTATTCAAAATACTAATGAATTAATCATTATTAGTCCTATAGAACAAAAAATAAAGATCTCTTGTGAAGATAATACAATTAGTCAAATGATTAAAGGTATATTTAAAACCAAATTTAATAATAATTGTGAAATTAATAACTTTATATTTAGGAAAATACTTCAGAAATACAAAGAAGTAGAATTTAAAAATTTTGATGAGAAACTATTTACAATAAATAATAAGGAAATGAAATTTTAAAATGTTTCAGAAATAATATTTAATGAACCAAAGTTCATAAAATTAAAAGAAATAGTAATTAATGATAGTAATCACTATACATTTATAGTTTATAGTTTAATATTCTTATTAATAAGTATATTTTTAATAAAAAAATATTTGTATCCTAGAATTAAGAATTATAAAAGGAATAAAAATGTAGTTAGGAAAGATGTAGAATTAAATAGTTTGTAAGAAGACATAATATAATTAAAAATAATAGAAGTGGAGGAATTATGTATTAATTTACCGTATATTAAATTAGATGATGTCCTCTTACTGTAACCGTCTGGTATTTTTCCATTAGATAAGAGAAGTGTTGAAAAGACATGTAACGAAGATAAGGCACTCACTCTGCTATTGTCTTGAGACAGCTTCACTTAGAAGCATATTTACATATTATATTAACTATATTAATCAATAAACATTTTGTATCACGAATAAAGAGTTTTTTTTAAACATTTACGCAAAGCTACGATACAAAATTTACACTTAACAACAGAATGAAAGAAATGGTTGTCTTTTCTCAGCGTAAAAATTTTACACCATGACCCAAACAAACATAAAAAATTACTGTTGGAAAGTTGTTACATCAATCTCGAATCTAAATCAGCAGTTAATAATAATACTGATTTCGATAACACTCAAGATATCACTAGATCTATTCTAGGGAATTTAACTTTATAATCTAGGGATTTTTGACTCTGCTCCTATTGTCAAAAATGAATGCTTGACATGCTCCTTGTTTTTCCACGTGCAATTTTTGTCATATTTGTTATTTAATGTTTTGTCAATATTTTCGTTCGTTCTCATTTTAGGTGTGTTGTTGGTGTTTATTATTCTTGTTTGTGTATTTATAAAATTTTTAAAAATTATATTATAGCTGATGATAAGGCTCATTCGACCTCGAAACGTGCTATGAACTTAATAAAGATTACTGTGTTAATCCTTTTTTATCACTCGGATCCCAACGCCAATCAATTTATATATGGTATGTACACAATGGAAAAATAAAAAAAAAATTAAAATCCGCGGCCAAAGCTACGTAATGCGACTAACAAGTTTGGCAAATACAATGGTTTACAGGCAAAAATAAAAGTACTATCTCCACTGCTCTATATACTATGCACAAATCATTCACTTAATTTGGTTCTTCATTGTGCCTGTGAAGTTTGTATGCAAGCTGTTGATTATTTTAATTTAGTACAGAATATTATGTATATACATATTTTTCTTCGTCGACATTTAGGTGGAAAAAATTAGAAGCCCTGTCCCAAAAAAATATGCGATACCAGATGGTCTGCTAGATATAATTCGGTACATGCTTTGAATAAAAATTAAAGATCCATTTTAAATATTTTTTTCCATTTTGTTCATGATGATAATGAGAAACCAGTAACAAGAACTGAAGTTTCATCTCTGGAAAAAGATGCAAAAATTTTAAACCATGTTTTAACGGTCATATGGAACAAATTATTGGAAAGAGTAAATGCGATTAGTAAGACTCTGGACAGCCCATTATTAAATCAATTTACAGGATCACTTGTAACATTTATACATGACTTTAGAGATAACTTCGATGAATTAGAATGTGCAGCCAAGACAATGGCTGAAAATGATGCGAATGCACGATATGAAGATCAGACAAAGAGAATAAGGAGAAACATGTTTACAAACGAAACCAGAGACAACGAAACTGAATTGCATGGGCAAGAAAATTTAAAAATTAATGTGTTTTATGAAGTTTGTGATGTTTTGGCAGAGGAATTAAAGAGAAGATTAGGCTCATATTCAGAAGTTGAGTCTAGTTTCAAATGTTTTTTTTTAACGATCAAAATATGATCTATAAATCTCTAGCAAAGCTCTCTGTCAAATATCATGGGGATATTGAATCATCAAATTTAATAGAAAAGTTCCAACATTTTCAAATTCTTTGTAACACAAATTCTAATAAAATTTGTCAAAAATTTGAACTTGCACAGTCTGTTACGTCGACATTCCCCAATATCATTATCTTGCTGGAAATTTAATTGACTATCCCGTTATCAAATGCTTCTGCAGAAAGGTCGTTTTCCGCATTGAAACGGATCAAAATTTACCTAAGATCAACCATGGGGCAAACTAGGCTAGATGCAATTTCTTTGCTATATATAGAGAGCGATAGTATAAACAATAACGACACAGATAATATTATAAAAGACTTTGCATTAAATAAAGCAAGAAAAAAATATATTTGTTAGCATATATTTATATATTCTATTTTATATATTATTAGACAGAGTTTTGTTTATATTTACTTTAGGAATTTATATTTTTTTTACTGTTTTTTGTATAATTTATGAAATAAATTATTTTTTATCCTACACTCTCCGAAAATGCAATTTTCTTGCACCTACATGCACGCGAAAGTATTCATTTGCACGGCTAGCCTGGTAAAAACATACAAAACGGCTAGCCGCGAAAAAAGTACGTTTACATTTGTCAACAGATGGCACCACAATCGCACTCATCGCACTTCAGTCATCTGTCAAGAGCAAAACATTAAGTTGTTGAAATTATTATTGTTTTCTTGATTTAAATAACGTTTAAAACTATAAATATTGAATCAGGTAATACTATTTAGTAATGGAGAAATACGTCTGTGATACTTCTCGTGTTTCCGAAGAGTTAGATGAAAATTTTAGTATATCTAGCACACCTGAAGAAATTTGTGAAAAGGCAAAAGAAGTGACGCTGAATTTATTACCCAAAAATCGAAAGAACGATATGATTTACAATATAACCTATTCATGGAATGGTGTGCGTCAAAAAAAGTAAAAAAATACAGCGAAAGTGTGATTCTAACCTATTTATCAGAATTGTCAGAAAAATACAAGTCTTCTACTTTGTGGTCAATTCACTCAATGTTAAAAACATCGTTATTAGTCAGACATAATATCAATATAAAAACATATTTAAAAGTAACAGCATTTCTAAAACAACAATCAGTTGGATACGTTGCTAAAAAATCACGAACGTTCAATCATCAAGAGATTGATGAATTTCTGACAGGGGCTCCGAATGAAATATATTTAATGACTAAGGTAAATAATATCAATACAGTACTAGAATATTATTCCGCATACAAAATATTATTATTTTCAGGTAGCGCTAATAATTGGAATCGCTGGGGCTTGCAGAACTGACGAACTCACGAACATAACAATAGATAATATAGTAGACAAAAATGATATCTTAATAATAAACATACCACATACAAAAAATAATAAGCAACGTACATTCACTGTTTGTAATTCCAAAAAAGAAAACTACATAGACATTTTATCAATTTGTAAAAAATATTTCAATTTGAGACCTAATAATATGAATTCTAGGCGATTATTTATCAAATATAATGCCGGAAAATGTGCCGCTCAAAATGTTGGCCACCACACAATTGGTGCAATACCATCTAAAATAGCTACGTATTTGAATTTACCAAACCCAAAAGATTATACTGGACATTGCTTCAGACGAACGTCGGCTACACTTCTGGCCGATTCAGGCGCTGATATATTAGTACTAAAAAGGCATGGTGGTTGGCGTTCCACTAGCGTAGCTGAAGGCTACATTGAAGATTCCATCCAAAATAAAATTTCTGTCGCCCAAAAAATTTTATCAGCCCATGCCACTATTACACGACCGGAAGTAGATTTGTCCAATCCCAATATGGAATACCATCCATTAGATGAAGCTGGCATAATGGATGAGTCCCTCACTAGAAAAGATTGCTCAAAAACTACTAATGCAGAATCATCTGTTTCTACATTTTCAGAACAATTTCAATTATCAAATTTATCCAAACAAGGTATTTCTTTTCCTAATTGTACAATAAATAATCCTGTATTTAATATTAACATTTCAAACAATTAACTTTTTCTGTAAATTGTACTTTCCGGTACTTTCTGTAATAATATTCATAAGTTCTATTTTTGTCTATTGTTGTTATGTAGGATAAAAAATCATGTGTAAACCATGACGGGACAGTGGTTTTCCGAGCCTCAAGAAATGGCCAGCCTCGGCTGCGCCTCGCCTGACCATATTTTCTTTCGACCCGGAAAACATCCACTTTCCCGCCTAGGTATACAATATACTATTTCTAGGGTCTTATGTTTTATTCTAGGGGCCCGAAAATTGTTACCGCCTTAGGCCCGAAAGAACCTTAGCCCGGCCCTGCGTGAAAGTACAAAATGGGGAAAAACTAAAGATAAAATAAGGTTATATTACACTTCAAAGCACAATAATGAATCTTGCAAATATTTCAACAAAATGTATTTCAAAAATGCAACTCGTATGAAAATTCTCCTGGCTAAATCATGCAAGAAATGTACAAAGAAAATTGTGGATATATTTAATGAAAAAACACTCTTTCATAATGACAGTTCCAGTTCAGATGCTGACGTGCCTCCGAATGAATTTGTCGTTACAAGTACAAATACTACATCAAAAAGTGCCCCATATTTCTACGAACATCCCTATATAGTAACAGTAGTTCGTACTGCCCTAGAGAAGGGTAAAAAAAGTATAATTCTCACACATTTCTCATATTACATATTTAAAATTCAATAACTACCCCTAGATGATCGTGTGCATCAACAATTTTTATATACGCAGGTACCCTATATTTTTATGAGATATAGGCGTGCTTATTTGGCTAGAGAATTATTGTTGAAGCCCACGACAGTTGTAAAACTGGAACAATATAGGAAAAATTCTTCTAATATAATCGCAGTAGGGAATTTAAAAATTACCTTATCGATTATACAAGGGTTGTAACCGTTATTATAAGCTATTTGTTTGATAGTGTTGCGTTCTAAATTAAAGTTAACTGTAGATAAAGGAATATTTAACAGTCTGTGTACATAACAATTTAGGATGGTTTGAGTGTGTTGGTATAATGGTGTCTGTATAAGTAGGTTTTCTATAGATTTTATCACTATTAAACGGTTAAAATCATCTTTTTAATATAAAATCTATAGAAAACCTACTTATACAGACACCATTATACCAGCACACTCAAACCATCCTAACAATATTAAAATGTCTTCCCTAAATTGTTATGTACACAGACGGTTAAATATTCCTTTATCTACAGTTAACTTTAATTTAGAACGCAACACTATCAAACAAATAGCTTATAATAACGGTTACAACCCTTGTATAATCGATAAGGTAATTTCTAAGAAGAACAAGAAAATCATGTTTAATAAAATCTACGGAGATCATTCTTCAAATTCAGAGTGTAAACCATATTGTAAATTGTTTTTTGTAAACAATATCAGTAACAACATTGGTTATCAACTAAAGAATTATAATATTAATGCAGCCTATTATAACAACTATACTATTAAGCATATTTTAGTCAATAACAAATTAACCGTTAAAGATAAATTAGATAATAGTGGTATTTATAAACTAAATTGTAACGATTGTAACGCTATTTATATTAGTCAGACAGGGAGATCTTTTAAGATTAATTTTTACGAACATATGAGATCCTTCATATTTAAAAAAACTGACTCCAATATGGCGATACATCTGAATGGAAAAAAATCATACCTGCAACATTGACAATTTGGAAATTTTACATTTTACCAATAAAGGACGTAGAATGAACTTCTTAGAAGCATTTGAAATTCAGAAAGCTATTCATAGCGGCTTAAATGTCCTCAATGACCAGTTGGATTTGTTTCATTCAGATAGTATTAAGATCTTTGTAAATGAACTGTACCGTTAATCACTGTACTATATAAACTGTGTGTAACTTGTATTTTAATCAGTCAACGTTCTGAAGATGGCCTAATAAGCCGAAATCGATCAACTTGTTAATAAATAATTTTGTGAAACTACATCAAGTGTCTACGTTCTTTATTCTTATTCATAATGTTTCACCAAGTGCCAACGGCTCATACTTTTGATATTACCATTATATATTCATTTACAAACCAAGTCTCAAATACGATTTCTTTTCTACCAGGCAAAGAAAAATAATTAATTTTCTGCTCCTGAGTGCAACAGGGAATATCATTAGCACGCCGAAATGGATTGAAAAAAGAATCTTCTATTATGATTAACTTTTCCAGGAGAAAAAGATAAATCGCCAATCCCAATTGCTGAATTTATAAACGCGGAGTATAGTACCCCATATATATCCCATTTCATGCAACTTCTTCATTTGACATGAACCGAGTTAAAAGACACAACAAGGCTGTTGTTGAAATGGATTTCAGTTAATCTTTTCTATTAGGTTTCAACAAGATGCATCTCTCCGACTATTTGCGAAAAATATGGCATTGTGTACTTAATCCATAAAATATTTATATTGATAATCTAATAGTTTTTCATGAGTGTTGCTCACACATCATGCGTAGTATGTTAGTAAATATAAGATCAGCTATTAAACAACATGATGTTATTGAGCTAACATATAATTTTCTGCGTAGTCTAGTGAATAGCTATGATTTGGCATCTGTGACTAAGTATTGGATAAACGCTATCATTGTTTTCGATCTTGAGCGATCAACACCAAATACCAATACAGCCATAAGTGCCATAAATCGTGGTTCCCATGTTACACCTGTAGACGGAAAGATTTGTCATTTAGCTACATAGATACAGGTCGATATCCCTTGAAACAAACTTCCCCTTTCTTTCAATATTTCGCTAGAAACTATTGAAAGGAATAAACACAGTCAATTTGGTACGCCAAATAAGTAGATACTTTGCTCCAAAAGTTCTTCATATCTTATTAAATATTGTTTTACTATTTTATCCATTGGTGTCAAAAAAAGTTTATATGTCGTGAGAGCAATACTTCAGTAGAAAAGTGGGTACCAAATTGTAAAAAGAGAAACTTTTTCGAGTAAATTACGGAGGCGTGTACCTAAGTACATAGACACAGTGGAACGCTTGCTGAAACCAGACTCTCAAAGCTACAAAACGAAGAAAACGGAAAACTGGCAAAGAAGTTGCTGAGCAGAGTTTCAAGTCCACCTCTAGCACGCCATGGAAAATCTATATTCGACAACTATTCGAAAACATTTTCTAATGGAAGTCATCTTCAATTATTACATATAGGAAAACATGTCGACAAAACGTGTTTAGAAACACCAATACGCTCATCTACACGTCAACATATACAAACAGACACGGCACAATATATATCAAACAATAAATTACACTTGTACCATAATACACCAAACAAGAAAATACTCGTCAGTCATAGTACACCAAACAAAGCAACATACTTTAGTTACAGCACACGAAACACAATAAACGCAGCCACAGATATATTGCATAGTGCACAATCACTAATATCTCCTATAGCAGGAATATCGCATGTTATTCACACCCTCGAGAAGATCGTTGGAAATGAAAGTCCTCAAAAATCTGTAGTAAAAAAACTAATATTTCACGATGATGTTGCACCTTCGTCATCCTATAAATCATATCCTAATATCCAAAAAACAAAACGTGAAATCGCAGGGAATGACATAATTGCAAATAATTTTAGCACACTGTTGACAACAGGGTGGTTAGATGATGTTATTATAAATTCCTTCAGAAGTAAATAGATACAGAAAAATAGCTTAATATTGCTGTCTTCGATACTATCTGTGCTAACTTTATTCTAACACAAGAGGTTGAACTTAAAGGTTTTGAAACTTGGGCAAAAAAAGGCAAATATTAAATTCTCAGATTTGGTTGCTCCCGGCACATGTAAGTGCCAGTCATTGGGCACTATTTGTCGTCCTCTTCAAGGTAGAATGTATCTTGTACATTCATTCGTTACATTATGCTCCCAATATCGATGTGGTTCAGAGATTAAAAGTTTTTGTGGATTGTCAGCATTTCAAGACATACCAGGAGCTCATCGATTTTACAAATTAGGTAGTATATTCCTATACAGATATTCCACAGCAGACTTTGCAGGCGGAAACTGTGAGGTTTATGTTTGCGTGAGAGCACATATTATTTCGAACGGGTCCGAAATATAATTTTCTGAGGAGAACATGAGTTCAATTCGGATGTAGATCATGGACCAGTTAATTAAAAATAATGGAAAAGTAAATCGTTATTCCATAGTGAACAACTACGATGATGTGGCAACAGTAGCGTTATCAAACGATCAGGTACGAAGTTGTGGAAGTCGATACCCATTAGATCAGGTGCCCTCCTAGCCACGAGAGTACCTCATCATTTTGTGCTAATTTATATAAAACTATACTAGGCGCCTCCATGGTTCACTGTGCCGCAACGAGAAAATTGTATAGAACTGGAGAATGACATGGTTTACTTCGTTCGTTGCAGATATTGGTATCACCTGGTTTGCATTGGTGCTACAAAAGGAAAAGTGTTGGCGACAAACTTCACATGTCGGGACCACTAAACTTTGTTAGATTAAATATTGATTCTTCTCATTTAATTTAGCCTCGTTTTGTTGTTTTTATAGAGTACTAAAATGCAATTTCGTGTCTTTAGGTTCGTTATTAGACTGTCGAAATGCAATTGTGTGCTATTCATTATCAAAAACGAACGCAGGACGGCACTCCCCTCATTTAGTTTAGTTTACAGTAAGTAATGAAAACTGAAGTTATATGTCCGCAAATTTTCTTTATTAGTGTCTATGTACTTACTAACATTATTAACTTTACATTATTATATTACATACTCGTATATTAGACAATACTAAGAGCATGCAGCATGTTCTTGCTCATGAATCAGTGCCATGTCGTGACGTGCAAGCATAATAGAATGTATACTTTCTAGAAGTACATCTGATTCAATAAAATAAATAATGAACCACGCAATAAACAATAAAAATGTATTCTGGAGAAACGGTGAATTATAGAAATAGTATATTACATACCGATCCGGGAAATGCTGCATTGTAGCCGAGCGCTGAGTTAGCTATAAGCACGAGGCTGGAATGAGCATCCCGCGAGGTATGTATACTATTTGATTCACAATCAATTAGTAATCTATGGATTTTAAACATTAATTTTATTAAAACTTTATTTTTACAGATTTATTATTATTTGTTTAGTCTGTAGGTTACAAGACAAAAAAAATCAAGCGTTTTAACCAAAGAAGATATAGAGAATTTTTTTTTAAATGCACCAATAGAATATCTTCCTCAAAAGGTAATATTGTTATTCTGTTATCTGTCCATTTAATACTATCTTATTTTTTTAGGTTGCTCTGATTATTGGCATTTCAGAAGCATGTACTCGTAGATGCGACAAGTTAAGATGAAAATTGGAGATATAGATTTTGTAGAAAATAAAATAGTTATAGTAATTCCTGATACAAAAACCTTCCGCCTTCCTTCATTTATGATAACTAAATCAGAATGGATAAAAATAGTACGCTAATATAAAAATCTTCGCACGAACATTTAAATGAAAGATTTTTTTCTAAAAGTGCGATGTGGCAAAATGTCACAAAATAGCAACTTATTTAAAACTAAATAATGTAGATAAATTTAGCGGTCATTACTTCAGGTGTACGGCGGCGACTTTGATTGCAAACACCGGATGGGATATTGTTCAATTAAAAAGATTGGGGGGCTGCAAATCAAATACCGTAGCCGAGGGTTATGTCGAGATTTCATTGAATGGACACTTAAAAATTGCTAGTATGTTATCACAAACTGAAACATATGTGTCTGGTAAAGGAACTTCTACGGCTGCTTGTTCATCAACTGCAACGGAAACGCAATATAATATGAAGCAAGTAAAATCTGATCTAACTGTAACTGTGAATAGTCATAAATTTAGCTTTAAATTTATGTTTATATTAAATCACGTTCACAACACCTTCCGCAACCAAAAATTCAAAAAATTGTTATAACCTTAAAAAGCAACCAATGATCTGCAGTAGCTTCTACAAGAAATTTTTCAACTTGCTCTCTAGTTAAAACCTTAGCCTTTTGGAAACATAACGCTCATGTTTTCTCTTCAGAAACACAATTACCTTATAAAATCTGTAAATGACAAATAAAGATATGTTGTTTTTTTTTTATACTTAACTTCAAAATCTAAAACAAACCTTCTAATTTCAATATTTTCTTTAACTTCCAGACAGCTTTTTAACATAGACCATTTCGACCACAAGGAATTAAGAGTGAATCTTGTAGCCAGTTGATTAATATAAGCCAATAGAACGACCTGCGTAACAGCAACTATGCTGTTTTTTCTTGCCAATTTTTTAAATCGACGTATTCTCGCTCGTACCTTGTCGCAGACTTTTCTGGCAATAAACTTGAAGTCACACCGTGTGACTTCTTTTATGATAGCTTCTGGCAAGTTGACGTTCATTTAAGAAACAAAATAAACAATTAAATAAACGATACCCGTTACCACAGTAATAGGTATTAAAACAATGTTTGACAGAAGGTGTAACTGACAGAATTAGATTAAAAATTAAAGTTTTTAATTGTATTTACAAGTAACAAGGTAACAATTTTTACAGCTTCAAGGAGGTGGCTGACGAGCCGATTAGGCAGAAAGGACTGTTTTACCTTGCTAGGAATGTAAAATACTATTGCCAGCTAGCTGGAAAAGTGAAGTAAACAATGCCTAACTTCCCAACTGTTTCGTTGGTTGGTAACGCACAGATTAGTAACTGATAGTGAATAAAATGTGTTTACGAGACAATACTTCTTTTACAGACTTTAGGTGTCAAGTCGACAAATAACAAAACAATAAATTATAACAAGTACGAACTACTGCTACTACATAGGGATATTTGTTGGGATATAGGGTACCTGCATATAAAAAGTTGTTCATGCACACGATCATTTAATGGACCTATTCTGTAAAAAATACTTTAACAACTCGTTATTTAACTACTAACTAGTTATAGTTTTTTCATAAAGATTTATATAACGATAGTGACTAGAAAAGCTATTATATATATATATATATATATATATATATATATATATATATATATATATATATATATATATATATATATATATATATATTCATTGTCTTTACGTTAGTCTTTGAGCGATTCTGTAAAAAATACTTTAACAACTCGTTATTTAACTACTAACTAGTTATAGTTTTTTCATAAAGATTTATATAACGATAGTGACTAGAAAAGCTATTATATATTATATATATATATATATATATATATATATATATATATATATATATATATATATATATATATTCATTGTCTTTACGTTAGTCTTTGAGCGAGCTCCATAACGACGTTGCAAATGATATTAAGATGTATAGTATATTTACAGATAACTTCATTTATATTTTGAACTGTGTCTTTTGTCTGGACAACAAAAAGGTTAAATTTATATTGTGAGTTACTTATTTTCTACACAGATATTTGTTGACTGGAAAAGCCACGTAAAATGAAAATCTAGGTAATATAAAGTTAATCAAAGTAAAACTGGTGGTGGTCCCCCACCACCTCCATTATATGATTTAGAAAATGAGCTAACTGATGCAATTGGAACTGTAGCAATTGATGGCATCAGCAATGTACAAGAATTTGTTTTGACTTCTAATGAGAATCCTCCAATAACAGAATAAACCGAAATTGTATGTGAAAAAACATGGAGTAGATGCAGTAGTGGACGCGTTTACCCAAAATAATAATAAAGGAATTGAAAACGAGCTGCAGGGAATTAAAAAACAAATGTGTAAAGCAAATAAAAAAAATTTAAATTAAAATTAAATTAGAATATGAGATAGACTAAAAATAAGATACCCAAATTTTATTCATTTTAAATTGAAAATGTTTTTGAGATTACTTTCTTTACTTTTTTAGAATAAAATTCTTATTTTAATAATTTTGGATATCATTACAAATTTTTCTACGATTATAACAAAATAACTATAATAAAAAAAAAATATTGACAATGATTGCGTATGTATGGGTGTCGAACATTCCTCCCACCTGCAATAAGTCATTGTTGTCATCCTGGTGAAACAAATCTTTATTAATATTATTATTAGTTAAAAAAAATTCAAACTTAAAATTTCCCCACCGCCTTCTAATAACTCCCATGGACAAAGAAATGTAGAGCCTTGAACATCTAAACGAGAAAATATTATGATTACGAAAAATTACTATTCAAAATTAATTTTGCAACATTACTTTTACAATATTATGTATACCAGTAGACCAGGCATGTCAACCCCGCGGCCCGCCTATAAGTTGTCTGCGGCCCGGCGAACAGGGCCGGTACGTGCGCCTGGTCGGGCAGGCGATCGCCTTACGGCGCCATATTTTTAGGGCGGCATATTTTTGTAGTAGCGAATTTTTCGTGCGGTATTCTACTTTTTAAAAATGATTATATTATATAAGAACGTAAGTATCTATGTCATAGTATTTTGTTAGAAGTCATATACCACAATAATATTAACTTTTAATATTATCTAGCCTAAAAATAATTTATATTTACAGAATGAGCGAATTAAAACGAAAGAAATTGTCCGGGAGTGCATACAAAAAGAAAAAGTTGGCAAAAGAGGCTGAACAAAAAATACTGTCCGGTTCAATAGAAAAATTAATTTTTTCGTCATCGTAATATTCCATTAGACAGGAGGAAAATGAAGAAGAGAAAGATGAAAACAAAGAAGAGGAAATTAAAGAAGATAGACAAGCAAATAAAGAAGACAGAGAAACAAAAATAGACGAAGACAATAAAGAAGATAGAAGAGGAGAAATAAATGAAGAAATTAAGCCAGAAACTTTTATTGACAACTTTTCCGATGATCCAGCAAATTGGGAAAATTGAAGTATACTGCAAAGGCAATTATTAGTAGATAAAGGCCCCGTTCAAATTAGAGGTTCTAATTTTCCGAAAGATTTGAATTAAAGACATTTCTCGGGCGTACATTATGAAAGAATTATGTCAAATGGCGAAAAATTAGAAAAGAAATGGTTAGTTTACAGTCAAAGAACTAATTCTGTGTACTGTTTTTCTTGCTTGTTATTTGCTAATTCAGACCATATGGCTATAAATTGGTCGATGTTTGGTTATTGTAATTGGAAGATTATTTCAAGTAGTCTTAAAATACACGAACGTTCTACAAATCATATGGAATGTTATAAAAAATAGATGGAATTTGATGTCAGGTTAAAAACTGGCAAAACTATTGTTAGAGAATATCAGAGATTATTGACATTGGAACAGCAATATTGGCAAGAGGTATTAAAAGCTATTATAGCAACAATTCAATTATGCGCATCACAAATGTTAGCTCTCAGAGGAAGTTCGGATAAATTATTTGCTCATAATAATAGAAATTTTTAAAAAAATATTGAACTTTTGGCAAAATTAAAAAAAATATATATCATCACGCCTTTTACCCATTACTGGGTGTGGCACTCTGCCTAAGCAGATCTCGGTAAGTGATATATTTTTTCGCATTAAGTGCGGGTACCAACCGTCAAATTACAGCCCCCGAAGATATTAGTGGAGGGGGAGCCACAGGGGTAGATTTAAATTGGTGAAAATTGTTTGTCGTCTGTGGGGATCGAACCAGGGTTCTCAAGATCCACAGGCCGACTCGATACCACTGAGCCACGTACCCCATTTAATCCATTTATTAGTGAACATTTAAACAGAGTTTTAAAAAATCCCAATTGTTCTCATTATTTGAGCAAAGAAATTCAAAATTCATAATAAATTTAATGTGAGAAAAAGTACGTGTTACTATTATTTCCAAAGTTATAGAGGCTAAATATTACAGCATTATTTTGGATTGCACTCCAGGTGTTAGTAGAATTGAACAAATGTCTCTTGTTATTCGCGTTATAAATAAAGATAGTGAAGAATTTGTCCCTAAACAATATTTCATCAAATTTTTACCTGTAGAATCATCTACTGGTTTAACTGATTTAATTTTGCAAGAATTAGATAAATTAGGTCTAAAAATTGAAAATATACGTGGCCATGGATA